>MRSU01010387.1:0-10219 GCA_008369845.1 Trichomonas gallinae
CCAAAAAAAAAAAAAAAAAAAAAAAAAAAACGTATTGATATCAGCACCAGCATCCAATAAGATTTTCATTCCTTTATAATCTTTTTCATAAACGCAGTACATCAATGGTGACATATGGTTTGCATCCAGAACATTAGTTTTTACACCGATTTCGATTAAAAATTTCATCAACTTGTGTTGTCGACGACTTGCAGCATAAGTTAAAGGAGTTTTTCCTTCATCATCAATTATGAAGGTCTCAAGATCGATCTTCTTTTGAAATAGTTTAACACCTTCGAAATTATTATTCTTGAGGCACAATTGTTGTGGATTCGTTTTTGACAAATAAGGATCAGCACCTTTTTTGAGTAAAATTTTCATTAAATCTTTATTATTTTTTCTTGTTTCAATAATATTGTTTCATCGATGCCTGATATTACAGCATTAGGATTTGCACCTTTATCAAGAAGGAACTTGACGAGCTCGACAAAATTACAATTACTTGCAACTGCTATTGCAGAATTCCTCTCTTTGTCTAGCGCATTAATATCACTCATGCTCTGTAGTTTCTCGAAAAACATTTCGAAGTTGAAAGTTAGTAATGATGTCATATAATTCCAATCGAATCCATACTTCTCCAGCAAGAATCTAACGGTTTCATTGTGGTGTGACAAAATTGCATTAATTGAACATCTGGGATTCGCTTCACAATTTTGTTCGCATAAATGGATTATTTCATAATTATTCCCCAAAAATGCGTTTTCAAAAGTCTTTGAATGATAGATTGCTCCATTCAGCAATAAATATTTAAAACACCTCACTGAACCATACTTTTGCTGCAAAAGTGATCAATGGATAATCGATATTCACCATCAGTGCATTAATGTTGCAATTATCGCCCATCACTTCGGGCAAAGATTCTGCATCATCATTCAAAAGACAGTACTGTATTGTTTTTGGCTCATAAATATTATATGCTTTTTCAACTTCCGCTTCTTTTTCAGTTGGACTAAAGCAACGCAAAGGCTCTATATTTTGAAATTCATAACTAGTTGGTTTCTCAATAATGCCATAATAAAACAGGAGTTTTTGGAGCCAGGGACTGAAAAATGTAAAATTTTCAGGAAAAATGAAGTCTGGATGCTTTGCAATGAATAATTTAATGAAGCTTATAATTGTACGTAACTTTTTGGGGGTTCGATTCGAGAATGAATTAATCATATCTGCAATATTGGAATAATTTAATAATTTTAAATCAATTGATTATTTCAACTAATTGCTGAATAATTTCTTCAATGTTCTCTGAATTAAGTGTCCAAAACAGCTCTGTGAAATCAATGAGCTTCTGAATGGATTCGGGAATCTCGAGATCCATTAAAAATTTTGAAAAAAAAATACCAAAAAATTGCATGGCAAACATATTATTTACATAACAAAAATAAATTTACTTGTCAAACTTATTTACATGACAAATATAATATTTACACAACAAAAATGAATTTACATGACAAAAATATATTAAATCATCTGGCTATAAAAGTGAGTTGTTTAGCAAAATACATGCATTATATTTTCAATTTCATATATATAACTATTAGTTAATGACATATATTATCGATATATCAAGTTAAAATAGAATAATTTCTATAAAATAAAAAGATATAATTCACTTTTGTTCAGGGAAATTCATTAATATGGATCCTCTTCTGCCGAATATTTCACAGGAAATTTACCAACTTTTATGGGAAAAATCGGCAGAATTGGCTTCATACACTAAGCAATACGATGAAATGCGCGAATCCAACAAAGATTTAAAGCGAAAATTGATGTCTCACCAGAATCATTTTTTATATCGAAGCCCTTTGGTATACAAACGAATGTCTAAGCGCCTTTCTACAGAACAAGCTCTTGCGAGATTCTCAATATCGAATAATAATGTTGTAGAACTTACAGATTCAGTAGTTTTAAATTTTATTAAGTCAATTATAGATAATAGACAAACTTTGATATACAGAATCAATTCAGATCCACAAATTAATCAACAAACCGAGTACTCTTTATTCTATTTATCAATGCTTCCAGTAGATTTTTTCGCAACTTATGTAATACCCCCAGTTTTTGGATTTTTCTCAGGATACCTAAATGTATCAGACTTCATAGAGTCTGTTAGTTTAGCATTTGATGTAGAATCCGTTAAACCTACGCCATTTTTAAAGAATTTTTCCAAAACATTCCTTTGCGCAGTTCTCACACGGTTTTTTCTAATGCCACAGTTCAATAAGAGTATTTTCAAGCATTTATCAGGTGTTGCAGAGTTTTACAATCAACTTAAAATACAAACGTCAGAAGAAGTCCTACACATGCAGTATTCCAATTTTTATGCTCAATTCCTTATGGAAATGACAACAGCTGTTCCCCATTGGCCAGATTTCATCAAATTTTTGTTCCAAAGATTATCAAGAAAATTTTCAACGAAATTTGCAATTGTTATCACTGTAATCAATTATTGCATTTTATTCCCATTACTTCACAACCCCAAATTATATGGAGTTGTCCCGCAAAACTGCAATTTACCTGAAATTAATTTTGATTCGTTCCAAGATTTCGTTCAGGCGCTTTGCGATCCATCGCCAATCAGTCTCAGACGCAATGAAGGCTTCGAGCGTGGAATTATTGCAAATCTCGTTGCAGTTTTGCTGGATTCAACGACTTCAACTCATTGCGGCCCAGAAGTAGAAGAATCAGCCATTTCTGCAATCGCGTTATTAGCTTTATCCAGGTTCGAGACAGATGTAGCTGCCAAAGAAGCCATTTCTTCACTTGTTTCAGCAATTCCTAGTGTCGCAATTTTTACTTTTTCGATAGAAACGAAACGAAAAAACTTCAAAGTTGGAGAAAGTCTTAAATTACTCGTTGAGTTATTGACGCAAACCAATCCTTCATATCACGACTACAACATGACGCCAAGACTTGCGGCAATAAGAAGCACTTTGTCTCAGAGATATTTCGAGTACGAAAGAATTCTAGCAAGAATAGATACTGAACTTGAAAAATGCCAAAACTCGATGGCAGAAATTGTCAACGATTCAAAAGAAGTCCAGGAGATGATCATGATGTGCGAGGCCAGCATAACACGCGCTGAGGCATCCCAAGCTGTGAGAATTGTCGCGCAGATGAGAGAAGAAAATAATGTCGCGAGTGATGCTGAAAGAAGAAGGACAACTTTTGCAAATGATGTGAATTCTCTTGGTCAGTTTTGCGTGTGGAACTTGGACACTTTCTTCACAAGAAACCAGTGGTGTGCTGACTTGATGCCGCTCGTCGCGAGGACTTTTCATTCACAGCTCGTATCAGAGTTTCCTGTTAATGGTTTATCACGTAATGCTGCGAATTCCGACAATAACAGAAAACTTTTAGCAAAGAAAGCGGAAGTTTTAGAGAAGATCAAAACTAGAGGTGTGGATGCTCAGACGATGAAAATCATTCAGGATATTAGTGTACTTGAGCCTGCTGCATCGAAATTGCTTGCGGCGACAAAAATTGACAGTCCATGCGACTGCATGATTTTGATTGAGGAAGCCTTGAAGAATGCGGAAGAACTGTTTTCTTTTGCGAATGGTGTAGTGCCTGAAGCAAACCAATTGATGCCTATTCTTGCTACTTTGTTTGTAGTTGCTCCGATGGAGGCGCCTTTTTCTTTCTCTCATTGGCTGAAGTCTCATTTGGGGTCTGTCTGCGAACTGAGACCAGCATGGTTCAAGAATGATGATGGTGCTAGAATGGAGCACTTCTTCCAGCTTGGAGACTGGATTCAAAGGATTCTTGATGAATAAATTTTGTTTGTTTATTATTTATCAAAACTCTTCATCAATTTTTATTCTGTTGCAAAACACAATATATATAATTTGAGGATACTGTTTCAAATATCACATTTTTCAAGTCATAATTTATAAAACTAATAGTACTGCATCTGCAGATTATTGTGATAGTTTAATTTAATCATTTACACAAAAGAAAAACAATATCAACAAAAAACAAAATCACCAAAATTTTGGAAAAATTATGATTGAAATCACTAATATTTCACATTGCGATATCATCAATATTGAATCATTTGGCATACATTATCCACTCTTTAAAATGATGAGAATCAATATAAAGTTAAAAAAAATAGGTGATATTTGAACAAAATCATAGAATAAATAAACACTTTATAAAAAAAATTATATTCTCATTTTGGAATGAGTTCAGTGAGAGTATTAATCTCATATATTTCTTCCGCACGACTAAACACGCTCTCAACAACTTCTTTACAGTTCATCTTGCAGTCCCCTGGGAAGTCCCACACGAATTCTTCCTTCGAGTCATTAAGAGAAAATAAGATGCTAGAATCTCTCATTGGAGTGGAAGATTCCAAGTTAATAACATGTCGCGAAGAGCTCTTTGACAAGTTCCGTGATGAGTGACTTGAATGCTTCGAAGTTCTCGATTTCTTCCTCGATGAGCTTTTCTCTGACGTCGAAACTTCTGATGCTGAAGCAATAACAGGAGAAGAAGACTTCGAAAACTGATTCTGTGAAGATTTTGAAAACTGGTTCAGTGAAGACTTCGAAAAATGGTTCTGTGAAGATTCTGAGGCTTGATTTTGGGAAGATTTTGAAGCTTTGTTGGTGGAAGATTTTGAATTTTTCTCGACTGAATTAGATCCGCGTTTTTTCTTTATTATTCGTTTCTTTTTGATTCCTTTCTTTGTATCTGATGTTTTCTTCTTTATCTCTGGATTTTGTGGAATTACATCATTTGTTTCCAGAGTTTTTATGTTTTCTTCTGATTTGGTCATCTTATCTTGTCTAGTTTCGTCTTTCTTCAATGGAACAAGTTTAATTTCGTCTCCATCAACAGAAATTGTAAGTTGAGTTCTTTCATCCGAAAGCCCATCTGTATTAAACATTTCTTCCGTCTTAATACCATCAGGAGATGGACCTAATGGCTTGAGATACAATGGAAAGTGCGGCTTCCAGTTATCTTTAAAGATTTCAAATGGAGATTCAAGTGGAGAAGCAGTTTCTTTGATTGTTGGCTGTGGATGTTTGAGTATATTCTTTATCCAGTTTAAATGAATGTCTGTAATTTTGTTATCTTTGATTAATTCTGAAATATCGTTTTGCGGATATGAAACAGCAACGGCATGATCACATCCAGCTGCATAATGCATGAAAGAAAACAGAGAACATGGATCTTCCGGGCAAATTCCGTCAATATTTATCAAGCAAAGTGGATTTTCAGATGCGAGGAGTTTTTTAGCTGCAATTAAGCCAATATCACCGCAGTAGCTGCCTTCAAGGTTCAGATACTCGATGGACTTTGACATAGAGCAAGAGTCAATTACAGGAATCAACAGTTTTCCAAGATGAATTTTATCATTTCCTTGAATTGAAAGAGTTCGAACATTTGACTGCTCGATGAATTTCTGTAGCATAAAAACTTCGCTGTTCTGTGTTTCATTGATCGAAAAGTTGATACTAAGATATTCAATTTGCGGATTTTGCAAAATGAATGAAAAGAAGTCTGTGTTTAAGATATTTTTGTCCCAAACAAGAGCTTTTAGCTGTGGTATGTTTTTGTCTTTAATATATTCATAAAATTTTTGAATTTCTTCAATTTTTGATAAAATTGCAGACATATCTATTCTTCGTTGCGTGTCTCCGATTGTTATGATTTTGAAGAATTCTATGAGTTTTCCAGCCGGCCAATTCACTCCTGCAACGATAATTGTATTCAAAGTTGGCGGAAAATCGTAAATTCCATCTGCTAACCTTGTGCATTTATTATATGATACATCAATACCGCGAAGTTTGATGAAATGAGTTCGATTTATGAATTTCAAAATATCATAAATTTCTAAATCGCAATTTTTGAACGAAAGCATCTCCAAATTCGGAAATTCTTGCGTAATTTGTGTAAGATCGAGGTTCTGCGTGTGATCTAGTGATAAAACTGTAAGTTTATCGCATAATTTCGAAAGGAATGTTGTGTAAAGTGAATTTAACGAACTTGGATTGATTGCATTGTGTAAACCTATAGAGCATAAGTATTTATCTATATAACATTTTGAAATTGAAAGTAAATTTTTTTCGGAAAAATTTGAATTCGTGAAAGTAATCCCTGCAATTGGAATAACTTTGTTTGTAGACAGTTTCCGTAAGAATGAATCGAAATGATGGGTCACTTGTCCTTCGATTTCTAAATATTCAATATTCGTTGGTTCCGTTATATTGTCTCTTAATATTTTATAAACTTCTATTTTTTCACTCGATGATATTTTCAGCCCAACAATATTAACGCAAAGCGGAAGTAAATCGAAAAATATCGGAAAAGCTTCTGATGGATTCGAAAATGAAGATAAGTCAACGAATTCTTCAGAGAATTCAAGTATTTCGTGTATTCTATTGATTGTTTCAGCTGAATATGTTTTCTTTCTTTGTTTTAGATTTAATCGAATTAATACCGAATTGGGTGTAGGTGATGGCCTCTCGTCTGGATCTGTAAAGTATCCAAGCGAAATAAGCTCCGTGGGCCGTAGGATTCGTGGTAAAATGTCCCAGAGAATTTCAAAGATTTCAACAACTTTATCTGTTTCGAATTTTATCGCATTTTCTCCAAAAATAATGCTAACTGAGTCTTCTGTTTTGTCTAGTTTCGAAATAAGCAGCCAGGGATGAATCGCGTGTTTAAGATGATCTATTTTCCTTGTATACCAGAGCGATTGATCCGTAATCAGCATAAACTTCTTGGATTTCGTGTCTAGATCGGTAACATGGAGGAATAATCGTGGATTTTCGCCTAGCTTTTCAGCAAGGGTGAAAAAATCCTTCTCCATTTTTCCCAATGATATGATTTTTACTAGTTTTTCTGCTCAAATATATTTTTAGACATTATTTTCGCTGTTTTTATCATTTTTGTGGGAAAAACGCATACGTTCGCGAAATATTGATTTTATTATGATTTTGATATCTATACATATAATAGTCATGACATTTGATATTTTTATCCTTTTATACTGAATAATTAATTGAAATTCATGATATTTTATAATATTAACTTTAAATATCATTTTATTATATATAACTACATCTGTTTCATTAATAAAAATATTTAAAAGATGTGATAATAAAGTTATTTATTTATTTTAGCAAATGTAATAAACATAATATTAATATTTATGTTCATATAGTCCTATTTCCCAAAGCTTAAATTATAATAAGATAATGAAAAATATTTCAATAAATATCATTTATTCATTATAAAATCATGCACATTTAAAATATTATCGTTGCAATTTATGATGCTATGCTTAAATTCACAATAATTCCTTGTATAATTCCGACTCAATTAATTTAACCAAAAATTAGAACGATAATAATAATAAAAGATTATGAATATTAGATATTTTGGATATAAAAAGAATAGATATTAATGTTAAGGAGAATACAAACATTTTTATAAAAAATTTACTATTGTTGTTGTTTTGAACTAAGATTTTGAATGTATGCCTGGAAGTAATCCAGCTCCGATGTTGTGAGTGGCTGTCCGGAATTAATTTTATAAACAAGTTGAGCGACATCAACTGGATACTTTGCTAGATAGTCGGAGGGAGGATTTGAAAGCGGCTTTGCAATGGGCTTAATTGGCTTTGGTACTGGAGGTGGCTGTATTTTTGGCTGTGGTGGTTGCTGTTGCTGTTGTTGCTGTGATTTTGATTCTGGAAAAATTTTAAGTGGATAAACATTCATCAAAGCCTTCAGTTTGTTACAATTCTTGCAAAGAGTACCAATAATGTTTGGCAGGCCACATTTAGGGCATCTTTCAAACATTTTCTGAAATGGATCTTGCAGAATGTGCCAGTAACAGTAATTCGAGTTAAATAAGGCTATATTGAGACAATCTCCATGTATGCAACATTTTTGTTCATATTTTGATGGATATGAACCATTCATTAATTTGAAACTTTTATTTTTCCATAATTTTCTGAGTTTCTGTATATTTGAGTAGTGGCTCACTGCTGTATTTTTCGGAGATGAAACAACTGCTAATAAATCAATATAATAGGTTTGCTTTCTTCTATCATTAGGTTGTGCGTTGGCGAGTGCTGTTCTATTTGCTGCTGTTATTGATGGTAAATCTTTTAGCTGCTGGTTGTAGAGATTGATTAATTTTTCTGTTCTATCGATTGTTCTGGCATAAATTTCGGTTGATGAAATAGAATATGATGCAACATTATTAAATAAGTCAAATGGGAGGTCATCTAAATAACCGAATACATTTCGAGGAGCCAATATTCGAGAAATATTTAATTTAACATTAGGAGGCGGATCATCATCTCTCTTAAACTTCTTTTTTGGCTCCAAATTTTCCTCTTTCACTTTTAGATTAAGCAAAAATTGATGAAATTGGATTGTAGACGTCATTAAGTCACATTTATTCAAATATTTTGACATGTAAAATATATTAATGTCAAAAAATATTGTATAGGGACATCTATGAAGAGCAACCATATGGTTTTCGATTTGTATATGCATATGTTATATATCTTATTTTAATATATCATTTTTTATTTTTTTTCTCGCAGCGAAACGTGCTATTTATAGTTTGCTCATTTAAACGCAACAGAAACAGCATAAATATACGCCATGGATATATCATATAACTTAAGATTCAATTTGTACGAATTTTCAAAAATTGATATTGAATAATATTTATACATGACACATTTATTTTCGTATAAAACAACTAATTATGCATAAGGAAATCGTTTAAATGCAATTCATTAGAAAGATTCAAATTTCAAAATCAACTTGAAGATATTTTGATATAAAACTATATCGTAAAACGTGTGGATATTATTGTATTTATACGTTAATCTAGTAAAATTATTGGTAAAATGAATAACCAATTATTTGTTGTTCTTTCTATAATAATAGAGCAAAAATTAGCGGGAACAGATGAATAGTTGCCTATTTTAATCATTGAATTGCAATATATATAAATAGTGCCAACTTCATGGAAAACTGGTAAGAATACATTTGGTTTAACTTTAGATTCGAAAATTACTGAAACTTGTTTCGCGTATTGGAAAGTGTAGTTCTCTATCATTCTTAGTTTAGAATGTCTCTTGAAAATAACCAAATGGCAATTTACAGATCTAAATTGTGAAGAAAGATTAAAAAAAGTTATTGCTTCATTACCTAATGTATGCACAGATGGCGGTATTTCTATTGATAACATGTTCGTACAGTCAGCAAAACATCTTCTCGAAATTATTTCAATTTCTGCATTAATTATTACGCGAGTAATTAAATAACATCTAGAAAAAGCACCTTGTGATAACTCTTTTATAGGTAAACCATCAAATGAAACAGGAATAATTAGATCACCTTGAACAGATTCTCTCGACGTAGCTGCAGATGGTTCATAGCCATCAGAATTAGCGTCATCTCCTATTTTAACATAGTTAGAATACTTATAATATCTTATTCCATTAAAAAGTTTTTCTGTAATTATCCAGAAAAGTCAGCAAAAGCAAAATACAACTAAAAAAAATAATGAAAAGTGGCATTTGTCAAAACGCTAAATTTTGACAAAAGATAACCAGCTTAATTTGTTGCACATACAGAAATCCATCACAAAATTGTGATACTAGGAATATGATATTTTGGCATGGCATCAAAAATTTTAACTTTAATGATAACTATACTCCTTAAAAATCATGTGGAATTCATTAAATATTTTTTTTTTTTTTTTTTGTGCGTGTGTGCAATTTCATTATAAGCTATAGTTGCAAAAAATCTACAATAAAAAATAAAATGGGAACAATCCTAATGTCAGAAATGATATCACTGGTTGAAGTAACCCTTGATAAGATTAAAATTAATTTTGTAGACTTGCTTTCATCAATATTTTTTGGATTTGTTGACAGCTTGTTAACATCATAATGAGCAGCTCTTTGATGTATTTGACTGTCTATTTCAGTTCTTGCATGCTTCCTGCGACTTATAGAAGCTCTTCTCGCTTCTCTGAGCATTCATTCTCCTTCTGGTATATATATATTGCATAATCGACAATTTGCTACATATTTGAGAAATAATTTTGTAGTTCGTTAAATCATTCTGGAGGGAAGCATAATTCGAGAATGCTTTGTATAAGTTCATGTGCTTCTTTAGCCTCTGATTTTTCATCGAAG
>MRSU01010389.1:0-11755 GCA_008369845.1 Trichomonas gallinae
TTCGTAGCTCAGTAGGTAGAGCGTAGTGCTGATAACGCTAAGGTCTTGGGTTCGAGCCCCAGCGGAACCATTTTTTCTTTATTTTTAATATAACTCAGATTGTCCACAAGATGTTAGTACTGCTATTTTAAATATTCTCTTGGAAGAATGGATATGATCTTGATTCAGTCTAATTACTAATACTACAAGAAATAAAATTAATAATATAGAAAAACAAACAGATTTTAACTTTATTGGTATATTTCAGAAAGTTCTTTATCAAACTGCTCACTCAGCTTGTTTGCCTTTGAGAGTTTGTCGCTGACAGCTGATTTTTCGGCTAAGAACGATTTCTTTTTCTCGAAGATGGAAGAGGCGGAATCATCTGATGAAATGTAGCTGTTTATCAAGAATGATGATTTTGAAGCCTTTCTTGGCGGTGATGATATTTGCGATTTTAGCTCATTGTTCTCAGCAACAAGTCTTTCGTTCTGCTCAGATAGATAAGAAATATGGGACATGAATTTCTTCATTTTCTTCTTCTTTTCCTCGTTCGAACTTTGCAACTCTAGATTCTTTTCGCGCAGTTTTTCTGCCTGTGATGCTGTCCTAGATATTTCTTCTAGTAGTGTTGATTCCTTCTGCATTGTTAGGTTTTCGTTCTCTGTTTTTAGTTTCTCGATTATTCCTTCTTTCTCTTTGAGCGAATATTTTTGATTCGTTACTTTTTTAACTAAATCTTTTATCTGATTTTCTTGCTCATTTATTTTCTGGCTCATTTTCGTCATGAATCCTTTTGTCTCCTTTTGGTTCTGTTCCATTTGAGTCATTTTTGTCTTGAGAATTTCATATTCTTTAATTTGCGCTTGTGATTTTTCGAATTTATTAAAGATTTCGTCTTTTTGCTTAACTATGACTTGATTCTGCTCTTTTAATTGTGTATTTTCATTTTTAAGCTCGTTTATGGCTTTATTTTCAATTTGCACTGCGGAATTCTTTAATTCTGAAATTTGCTGCTGAAGTTTCTTTTTATCACTTTCTAAGTTTCTAGCCAATGTTTTGAGCGATGCAATAAGTGAATTCTTGCCTTGAACATCTTCTTTATTCTTATTTTTGAGTTTTTGGATTTTTAATTCGAATTCTTGAAGCTTTTGGGTATGAATTGATTTCAAATTTGAGATTTCATTGTTTTTCTGCTGTATTACTTGCTTCAATTTATCATTTTCGTCTGAAATTGTTTCCAAAAAATTGATTCTTTCGACAATTACATTGGAATCAGCAAGTTTCTTCTTATACAAATCAATAGTTGCCGACAAACTTGCAATGTTTTCTTCAAGATTTTCCACTTTTTCGAGTAATTGTTGTCTTTCAGGCAAATTTTGCAGAGCTTCTGTCATTTGATTGATAGTATTTGACTTTTCGCGTAGGCTCTCTTTTAAGTCTTCTGTTTCATTTTGTATTTCTTTCAATTTCGATATTTCTTGATTTAATGATAAAATTTCATCATCTTTTTCTTTTTGAGCTTGGATGAATGAGTCAAGTTGGATTTTTGCATTTAAGAACTCTTGTTTCATTGATAAAATTACAGAATCTTTCTTTTGCAGATTTTCTTTGATTTGCTGCTGTGATTCTTCGCTTGATGCTAATTTCTTCCTTAAATCTTCAATTGTTATGTCTTGATTCTCTTTTTCAGCCAAAGAATTTTGTAAATCTTGAATAATTTCTTTATATGACTCCAAAGACTTTTCTTTTGCTAATAATTGACTATTCAAAGCATGCATCTTATTTTCAAGATCTTCAATTTCGTTTTGGCTAGATTCTGAATATTGAGATTTAATTTCTTCATTTTGTTTCTGTAATATAGATATTCTAACTTGTAACTTAGTAATTTCTTTCTCCTTTTCTTCTAATGCTTCATCAAGTTTACCATTCAAATTTTCGAGATTATCAATTTTCTTTTGTAAAATCACGTTTTTGTTTTGTAATTCTTGGTTTTCTGATTTAACATTGTTTTCTATACTAATATTTTCTGATATAAGCTTCTGAATTTGTATGTCTTTGTTTTGAATTTGAAATTCAAGTTTCTCGATTTGGCTTTCGTATTCTTCTATCGCATGAGTATTAATTCTTGCTTGTATTTTCTGATTTTCATTCTTTAAATCGATAATTTGTTGTTTTAAGTCTTCAATCAATTCGTTATTTTGTGAAAAACTAATTTTATCGGTATTAAGACCGAGAAGTAATGTTGATAACTCAAATAAAGCACAAACTTCGTTAAAAGCAGCTTTAAGATCTTCTGGTTTCATCAAAAAATCGACTTTTGTTTTAAGAAGTCTTAGCTCTTTAATCTTTGCTGGAACATCAACATTGTCAAAGCTTGCGAGTATTGATGACTTCTTTGGATCGTTTTGAACAGAATCGATTAAATTTTTTATTTTTTGCGATAAATTGATGAAATATGACTTAGGTACTAACTTATATGTATACTGAAACTGTTCTGATGCTAAAAACAACTCTAATTTTGATTTATCTTCATTATCTGAGCAAAGCATTTGAAAAACAGCAACGCATTGATTTAAATGCCAAATAAGTCTTGAATTTTGTTCTAAAATTGCTGTATCAGCAGTTCTGACATTCATATCAAAGATTAATAATGCTAATTTGCATAATTTTTGGATTTTATTTTGTAAATTGCTTTCTGCTAAAATATCTTCATAGAGAAGTACCTGCTGAGAATTTCCAATGTCAACGTGTTTCTCAATTTGCTGTTGAAGCTTTTTTATTTCTTCTTCATTCAGCATCAAAAAATAATGTCACTTTTTCAACAAAACAAAAAATAATAAGAATTAATAAAAATGTCTTAATTTTTAATCATTACTTATATAATTTAGAAAATAAAATTATAAAATTTTAACAATATTATTAATAGATAGAGGGAAACAAAATTTTACGGAAAAAGAAATATATCAAATCAAAAGTTAAAAATCTATGTTAATGTACATAAATAATAATCGTATTTCGTGTTCATATCATTCCTTGATTCTACATTTCCATTATCATCTCAATTTAAAGCTTTTTTTTTGGTCTATTACCAGCCGACAAGTTTTATCAGGTTTCTATGATGACTAGATAAGATATATATAATTATTTTTACTTCATACGAGCAAGAATTTCGGCACCACATGGTTCAACAGCGCCAGCAACAGCAATATGACCGAAAAATATTGATTGTTGTGTTAAAAAAAAGGCATCGAAATACCAGGGAAAGTCAATATATAGACGCATTTTTTAAAAAAATACATTCTTCATAACTAGTTAACTAAATCATAATAATGAAGGCGACAAAAAAGAGAGAGCGGTATAATGAATCCTTAAACAAAAATAATGATTGCATTATACATAAATTTACAAATATGTCAAGTTAATAAACACACAAAAATAAAATTAATATTTCATTGTTCTAGCAGACTTTGTTGGCTTTCTTGTGTATATCTTCATATTGAGTAAAGCTCTTTGTCTGAAAGCTGATCCATTATCAGTCTTTGCAGGAATCTTAATTGGCGGAAGAGCTGATCTTGCAGTTAGAGGAGCATTTAATTCAGCATTAGAAGCAGCTTGTTGCATTGGAGCAAGAATCATCTCTGTTTTTTCATAAAGTTTCTTCAGTGTTTCTAATTTGTGTTCAGCAGCTAGTAATTCATTGTTCATATTCCTAATCAAGTCCTGCTCATCTCTCTTCAAGTTTGCCTTGCGAATGTTATATATTTGGTCCTGCTTCTTCTCGAGATTCTTTAAAGCATTCCTCGTTGAAGCGTCCCACTGCTGCTGATACACGTTGCCCTCAGTGAGCTCGAACTTGTTGATCTCAGATCTGACCTCAGAAGCCTCCAAATACTTCTTGGCGGCAACTAAACTCTCTTCTCTACGCTTCAATTCAAGCATTGCAGGAGAAACTTTGGGAATTGTACGTGGACGGTTACCGTTTAGCTTCTCAGCTGCTTTGTTATATTCTTCTTCCTGCTCTCGACGAAGGTTGCTTAAGTTTTCTTCTTTTGCGGCGTAGAAATTATTTAATACTTTGTTCCATCTTCTTTTCATGTCTTCAAATGATTCTTCTGCTTCAGTAATCTTTCCTTTGAGCTCTTCTGCGCGCTCCTGAGACATTTCTAGAGTCGCAGAAGCCTCTGATAATCCAATTAACTGTTTAAGCTTGTCAGAATAACGATCTGCAGTCTCGAACTCTTGCACATCAGTGTAATAATTACGTTTTTTGCGTAAAACTTCGATTAATTGCTGATATTGATCCGGATTATATGTTTTGAAAGGATTTCCTTCCATTATGTATTGAACTTCGTCTTCAGCCTGTTGGCTTGTATAAGGTTTCGGCTTAGGACGAGGTGCACGTGTTAACGGGGCAAATTTTTGCGCCATCATTTGCCTTTCTGGCCATTTCTTCATGTAATCGAGCATCCATTCGATCTTTTCTACGACTTTGTCATCCTTGGAATCCATGTACCTGCCTTTGTAGAGATTCAACGGCTCAACAATTACAGGATATAATTGTGGATCGATTAAAAGGATGTCTACGCCGTTAAGAAGGGCGCAAACGACATCCCTTGGCTCTGGATGTTGAGCAAAATCGTATAAATAGTTTGACTTTCGCGGAAGATTAGTTGTTGATTTCAACATAATTTTTTAAGAAGATTTTCGTTAGAAAAATATTTTCGATTTTATTGGATATTTGGACTCTGTATGTTAATATAAAGAGAAATACATCGAAATTTTGCGATTTTAAAAGATTTGACAATAAATTTGATATGAAATTATGAAATTCGGCTATTTTTATTTATTATTAGTCATACACTATCATGTTGTAAGAAAACTTCTCTCAATTTTGTTTAATTCGTCATGTAAATTTTAAAATATGGCACGTAAATTTTCAAATTTGACATTTTTAGCAAAAATCATTTCATGAAACTTATCTACTGTAAAATGAACGAACCTGATCAATACTTGCGCATATTCATATTAGAGATGTAGTAACATCGATTATTATATTAGTTATTTACTGTTTTGCTAACTTGATTAACATGTGAAAAATTAATGTTTATCATAATGAGTCATATGCAATCCAACTACTATTCAAAGTTACTGCATATATGTATTTCTTACTTTGAAGACATAATGTTGATATTTTGATAGCGGAATATTTTTCTAAATGTAATCACATTGTTTGATCATGTGAGATTGCAAATAGTACATATATATCAATCATTTTGACTGCATTAATTCTCCATTTTACTATTTGATATTAGTCTGATCAGTCATGTGCATAAATGAAAGTTTTGGATAAGCTATATTAATATGCGTCTATATAATCCTTTATACACAAGTTTAAAAAGACGAAATGACGTTCTCGATGTCATTGATTGCAATTCAATCTGCACAAATGCTTTTTCTTGGTGTCATGTGATGAATTAAGTTGTATTTAATTGATATCCGGACTCTTTAGACAATTATCTCAAAATTTGTAAGCAATGATTTGATTAAAAACAATATCAATGCGATCAATAGTCGTGTTCTCTGCGATTTTTCTTTCATTAGTTTATTAACACTATATTCTATCATTTATGTGTTTTGTTTATTGAGATAATCGAAAAGATTATTGTTCTTGATTTTTTCATCGAAGATTGTATCATGATATTTTCAAAATAGACTAATAACGAACAACTTATAATGTTTCATCAAAGATAATCTTCTTAGAAATTGTTTTCTCCAACAAATATTTTCAAATACCAAACACATCTCACTTCCATATGGATTTATATCATCTATAAGTCCATCTATTTAAATCCCAAACAAATAAGGCTTAAATTGAAATTCATTACAAAAATTCTCAATATTTTAAATAAATATATTCTAAATATCGATTTTTTCATGATAAATAGATTATTTGAATGATTATATATATGATTTACTAATAAAAATATATTTAACCAAATTGATTCAAAAATATTATCAACAAATACCAAATCTATTGGATGTAAAGTAAAAATTAATTTTCTGATATCACTGCCAATATTTTGTGATTTTACTTTCAAATTATTGGCTAATCATTTTACCATGACTTTAATCCCTGATGGCGAAGAGTTTCCTGTCTCAGAAAACATTGGAAACTATAAACTTATCAGGCAGATTGGCGTAGGCTCTTTTTCTTTCGTATATCTCGCACGTAATATTAAAGCCGATGTTGAAGTCGCAGTTAAAATCATTCCGAAGAAACGCATCGCATCGGAATCAAATACAATACGCTTCGAACGTGAAACAAATTTCCTAAAGCAATTAGACCATCCGTTAATCGCGCAATTTTACGAACAGCTTGAAGACGCAAATTATCACTATTTCGTCATGGAACTCGCGCCAAATGGAGATCTCCTGGCTTCAGTCAACAGGGTCGGAAAAATGGAAGAACAACAAGCAAAATTATATTTTGCACAGTTAATCGTCGTCTTGGATTATCTTCACAACGACATGATGGTTGCGCACAGAGATCTTAAAGCGGAAAACGTCCTCCTTGATAAAAATGAGAATGTCAGATTAATAGATTTTGGATTCAGCCGCTCTTTCACTGCAGACGATCCTAATCTCAACACAACATGCGGATCTCCTGCTTATGTACCACCAGAAATGATCAAAAGAGAAGCCTATACAACACAGGCCGATGTCTGGAGCACGGGCATTCTTTTATACACATTAGTAGTTGGTAGGCTCCCATTCGATGATTCACAGGCGAATGTGCAGAAAATTCTCCAAAAAATCGCATTTTCCGAACCATTTTATCCAAGATTTATTTCTTCTGAGCTGAAAGACCTCCTTCAGAAGATGTTATGCAAGCAACCAGACAAAAGAATAACAATTTCTGAAATCAGAAAGCATCCATGGTTTTCTGATTCTATTGCTGAAGAATTAGAAAAATTCACTAAGAGTAATTCATGTTCGGCAAACACATTAGATTCATTCACATACGACGAAGAAGTTGCTGCCGAATGCGAAAAGGCCGGAATCGATACTGCAACATTAAAACAGAGGTTAATGGCTCACGAATTTGACGAAGATGCAGCAATTTATCTTATGTACAGAAGGAAGAAGATTACTAGCTTGTTACATGAAGTAATTAAGCAAGGCGTAAGTAAAGAAGTTAATAGATCAAGTTCAACGACTAACATAACTGGAACATCAACTCCTAAGATCGTTAGAAGGAAATTACAGCCACGTGGAATCACTCAACCGATTCATATGTAATTTTATCTATTGTTATTGATTCATATCAATCAAATCTGAATTACTAATTAGTATGGTTTATTCCATTCTTAACTTTGTTTTGTAATTTTATGACTAAAAATAATTTCAAAAAAATATCATTGCAACATCAATAAATACACAAACTACTGCTGTATCATATTGCATTCAAGCTAAAGTTCGTTTCTATTATGCTTTGATATAATTTTTGATAAAAATAATAACAAAATATTTTGTCATCGGAATGAAAATTATAACAATTATGATGATAAAAACGGTAAAAAATATACCATACACAAATAAAACTTTTAATATATAAAATATAATTAACAACATCCACTCTTTTCTTGTTTCCTAGGCTGATCCTTCTTAATATCAAGGAAGCCTGTTTTCTCGACAATAGTTTTGGTAACATTAACAGCAAGAATTGCCAATGATCCAAAGGCTTCTTCAACAAATGCACCTGTTAGAGCGCTTGTTTCGAAGTATTGGATGTTGTTCTTGATACCGAATTCGACTGCCGGTGGATACATGTCAGTGCATCCATTGATTAAATCAACTTTGTTTCCAATGAGGATATAAGGTGCATCAGGAGCGCTGGAGTTTAGTATTTCTACCCACTTACTTACACTTGAAAATGTCTCGGGACGAGTGAGATCGAATACTATAAAAGCTCCACATGCGTTTCTACAGTAAATCGGAATTGTAGATGAGTACTTTTCATCACCAGCAGTATCCCAGATATCAATACAATACTGAGTATCGTCTAAATCAACGAACTGACGACGGAAAGATGCGCCTACTGTTGCTTCAGTTTTTGTAGGTCCATCTTCCAGCATCCATGCGCGTGTAAGAGATGTCTTGCCGCAAGATGAATCTCCTAGAAGCACTACTTTAATGGATTGTGGTTTAGACATTTTAAAATTTTGCTAAGGTTAAATTTTTCAATCTTAATTTTTCTTATTAGTAATAGCATCATAGCAATAACAAAAAAATTCGATATCTTTTTTATGACGGATAAATCATTTGACACATTTACATGTCAAATTCTCAATATGTCAAATAAACATTTCAAAATTAAATTTACTTGTCAATACTTCATAATTTGAAAAGTTTATTTGTCAAAATTAGAAATCTTTTTTTGGAGCTCAAAGTGACGATTTTGGCACAAATTTTTTTTTTTTTTTTTTTGTTCGATTTGCAGCTTGCGCCACATAAGTACGCCAAACGGAATCTCTACCAAAATTCATTATTTGTCAATTAATTAGTCAGTATGTAAATATTTGACAAATAAACATTTCAAAATTAAATTTTTGATAAATAAATAATTCAAAATCGATGTTATTTGTCAATAACAGATGGATTTGTCAAATAAATATGTCAAAATTCTTGTATTGCAATGACATTGATATGCAATGAATTCGCAGATGCGATAATCAATGGTGATTTAGATAAAATATTGAGTATGGCACCTAAAGGGACATCGTTAAGCTTCTATTTTCGTGGAGAATACAAAGTTAAATCAAAACAGCAGTTAAATCCATTACCTTTTATTAAAAATCCAACACCACTCGTTTTGTGTATTCTTTGTGAACAAATTGAAATACTTGATACATTCTTAACTCAATACAAATGCGACTTATTTCAATATGTTGGAGATTGGACGCCCATTCATTATGCATGCTGCATAAAATCTTACAGTTGTTTAGAACGCATGCTGAAAATACGAGAATTTACGAAATATATTGATATTCCAATTAAAGAATCGATTAATGCTGATAATGATCATTCAACAACTGCTTTGCATGTAGCAACAACAAATAAAAGATATCATCAAGTTATTCTTTTAACTCAAGAAATAATCGAATCAAAAACTACCAATGAAATAGAATTATTAAATGGTCACATTCCTAGTACATCATATATAGATAGAAGATCACTTTCTGGTAATACTGCTCTTCATATTGCAGTTTATCAAAATGATATCGAAATGTGCAAGATTTTGCTTTCAGCTGATGCAGATATTAATACATGCAATGATGATGCAGTTACACCACTGCAAATGGCAAAAGAACTCAATTATACAGAAATTGCGTCAGTTCTAGTGAATAACTTGTGTTACTCCTTTGATATGCTTATTTCAAAGTATTTTACTCAGGAATTCATTCAAAAGCATCATATCGAAGTTCAAATTCCTCCAGAAATGCAATTGAATCAGCAAATTAATGATTTAACATCTCAGGTTATTGAGTTATCAACTCAAGTAACAAATCTTGAAAACAAGTGAAGTTGTTATGCATTCGAATTATTTTTCATAATAAATTGTTTTGTTTGATAAATGTTAATACAATAAGTACATTTTGTCCTCATAGAATTGCTATATATCATATAGATGTCATTGATTTTCATAGAAAAAAATATTTCAATATACCGAAAAATCGTCAAAAACTGAATTCGAACTCGGATTTGATTGTTGCATAAATAGTATAGATTAGAAACATATAAATTGTCCACTGTTTTAAAATTATCGAATTATAAACGTATTAAATTTTGGTGATTTGGGGATATCTTTATGACTATGCTGGCTGGATCTTTTTGTAGAAAAAAGAAGGAGGGTTAAAAAGTTAAAATGGTTATTTAGCCGATTGAAATTTTAAATTATTGACACTATAAGATCGTTTTTTAATAGTTTTATTAAATATACTTAGAGACCTTGATTTGGCATTTCTTTTGGTGGTTCATTACCATTATTATTTTCATTTGGTGGATTTGGTGTTGATGGTGTTTGCTGTTCACCAGCTGCTGTAGCATCGGCATTGTTCTGAGCTTGTGGTTCTGTTGTTGGGATATTTGTATTCTGTGTGGCTGTTTCTGTCTGCTCTGGAACTAAGAGGGAAATGATAATGATGACAAGTGCAACAATAAGGCCACGGCATAAGCACTTGTGTTCATCATAGAACTTGCAGCAGGATTTGCAGGATTTCTTGCTGCAGCAGCACTTCTTGTACCATGGGAGGTTCTTGTATGGGGATGGGGAGGTCTGGCGGGATGAGCTCTGGCTGGACATGTTCTTTCTGTTTTCCTAAACCGAAAATAATTTTCCCCGCCTTTAGCAAGACGGTTTCTCTCAATCGTAAACGTACGAATTTCTTTTTAGTACGATAAAGATAAACGGTTTTTGTAAATTTAATGTAAACGTTTTTTTGTTGGTCGCATGAACAATAAACTTTTTCTCTTGCTTTTTAATATTTTAAATATTGTTTTTCAATTACCCATCATTAAAAACGATTCTCATTTTTTTGTTGGAGCTTGAAACTTTGGGATATGAATTCGCTATATACGTTCATTATATATTTCAAATATTTCGTAAATTAAATTTTTACAATTTTTGGAGTGCTTGAAACTTTGGGAAATTAGTTCTCATTACGTATATATTATGTATGCAAAGTATTCCGTGATTTAAATTTTTTGAAATTTTTGTGGAGCTTGAAACTCTGGGAAATAGAATTTCTATACACATATAATATATCTACAAAATATTTCGTGATATAAAATTATCCACGTTTTTTCGAAGCTTAAAACTTTGACATATGAATTTTCTATATATTTGTACTATATATACAAAAGATTTCGCGATTTAAAATTTTCTGATTTTTTTATAAATAAATATAAGCCTGAAACAAATAATGCAGACTGTTTGCAAAGTTTTTAGATGAAACTGTGAAAATAAAAAAAAAAATCGATAAAAATTATGGATTTTTTCTTTAAAATTTTGAAAATAGAATTTTTATTAAATTCTAATATAATTTATACAAAAATATTGTGGTTTTATTTTAAGGTCAAATTTTTTTCATATGTGCAATGCTGCAATGATATATACTAGTAGAAAAACAAGGAAAAATCACATTTAATTGAAGTTTATTATTTTTTTTTCCTCCAAAAAGTCGCGAAATTGTAAAACAAATATTTTAAGTTTGCAAAGACCATATCCTCAATTTTTTCTTGTTTTGTCATCATTTGAATCTTAATTGATTTTTCAACATTGATATGTTGGCAACAAACCTCTGCAACTTACCGTCACTGCATTCCTGCATGATGCTGTACTGAAATATCATTAACACGCAAGCAAGCGACAGCTCTAACAATTTTATTTGTTTAATCAATCAAAGGTAAAACTTTTACTATTTGGAAACTGATATATATTCGAAATTGAATCAGGATGAGCAATTACAGCCGAAATTATTGTTTTATTAAACAATTTCCTTTTCATATTAAATATATATATATTATAGGATTTTCTTCCACCAATCGCATCTTTCGATTTAACATAATAAACTATTTCAATAATTACAATAAAATACGTGGGTTGAACGAGTAATTTTCGAGATTTAAATCAAATTTTTTTATCCATATTTGACAGTATTTTCGTACTCACCTAGGGATAAGGATGTTGAATATTCAAGTATCTCCGCTCCGG
>MRSU01010392.1:0-11323 GCA_008369845.1 Trichomonas gallinae
TTTTTTTTTTTTTTTTTTTTTTTTTTTTTTTGTTGCAAAAATGACAAATTTTTCAAAATCGAATTTAATTTTTTTTGCTTACAAACAGTTCTATATATGCATCTGTATATATGGAGGTGCACCAATAGGATGTATGCATCCTACTAAAAAAATAGTTCTACATTACTAATTCAATAGGAAAAGCTTTTAGATGATTTTGGACTTACAAACTGTCCTATATGTACATCTGTATATAGTGAAGTGTGCCAATAGAGAAATTTGTACTCCATTACTAAATCAATAATTATCAACTCCAAAGCGCCCTTATGAACCTCTTAGATATCTTATGGGTGAGATCTATAATATGGGTAGATACTATGAGCAGAATACTAGCCCGATTTCTACGCTACATTTTTGGCGAAGTACCTTTTTCCATAATTGAGATTTATAGTTTTACTGTTTATGTCTAGTATTCAATGGTTAAAATCGTCAATATACGGTTCCAAAAACATTCGTTCAACCATGTGAAAGAATGCAATAAATTGATAATCAATTTCAAAAAATTATCAATTTATAGAATAGGAGTGCTAATATATTGATTGGTGCGATTCGAAATTGTAGCAACTAATATTTTATTTATATGAACTGAATCTCAAAAACGAAAAGGATCAATTGTTTTTTTTTTTTTTTTTTTTTGACATGTAAATTCAAAAAAGAATATATTTGACACATAAATATGTTTACAAAACATTTATCAAAATTTTGAGACAATGGGATTAAGTTTCCCACAGATTGCTGTTCTAAAGAAAATCAATGTGGGAACTTCAATATCATACTCAAGGAGTTTAAAATCACCTGCTAGATTGTTTGTAAATTTTTCATTCACCAAATATTATTTTATTTTGTCGTTTTTACTAGTAATTGCTGCAGCAGTCAATTCAATAACTTATATATATTGTAATGATATGCATTATAAGCTTATTTCAGACGCATTATTCATTTTCGTTTTAATTCTCAACGATGCAAAAGCAATTTCAATGAAAAATCATCAAAAATGCATTGTTTCAATGGTTTTAGATTCAATCGTCTTCATGATTTCACAATCAATCCTTTCTTCAATACACTTCGATCTGACCATTTACATTAGCGAGCTTCAGAGAACTTTGTTCTCAATTTTACCACTTGTTATGTTTGGCATTGACCTATGGAGTATACATTTATCAAAAAATTACGTTTTTCAATCAACGGATATATTTTTCATCGAAAAAATAGTTTATTACTTCGCGTTATATATGCAGACACATCACAATCAGTTCATTTCTAGATATGGAATGCAAATAATTATGATTATATTATCATCTTTACTTTTTTCATATCTAGTACCTTCAGTTTTCTATTATAGAGGCAGTATTACAACAAAGCAACGTGCAGGATATGCATTTGGACTGTTACTGATACCTTACCTTCTTAATTTTGATCAAATCATCATCTATGGATATACAAAGACAGTATTTGTGCCACTATTCATGTGGAATTTCCATGTTATGATTATGCACACTTTAGTGAGACTCCTTCAAATTCACGTATTTAATATGCCTTTGAAAGATTATTTGAGATGGACTTTACTCGTTTCCTGGGTTCTATCGCTATTATCATTAGCAATTATATACTTTGAAATACCAATTTATCATTATTGGATTATTTTTCAATTAATATTTAATGTAGCTGTACTATTTGTAACTATAATTTTGTTTGTTCATGATTTGAACACGTTTAGTAAATAGAGATTAATTTTTTGATTAATATATTAATTTCGTAAAACAAATCATTAAAAGAGCTTTGTCTTTATATCTATTGTATTTATTATTGCTTTTATAGTATATTTTTTGAAGGATTATAGCGTTAAATAAATAATTTTTTTGATTGAATATCAAATGTGTTTATATTTTATCATTGCTATAGCTGAATTATAGATTTCATATCACAATGAAATAAATATATTTGGGATAACTATAACAGACAAAGAGAAATCGCAAAGTTCTGATTTTTAAGGTTATATCAAAATGTTTGTTTTACTGTTTTATAGGAATTGCAATGAATTACGATTTTGTGCTGAAAACATCAACAAGACACACCGGCGTATTTCTATTAAAGCAGGAACGCAAAATCTGAAAGGAAATCTTTATTCAGCTGATTTATTATTGGATGGTGTTGAAACAGAATTCAAACTTAAAATTTACAAAATAAAGGACTCAGGATTTAGATTTTGGATAGATCCAGGCCAAAGTTTATCAATTTATAGATTCGATATTAATCTTGATGATATTATCATTAATAAAAGTAAAATTAATACATATGATGACATAAAAGTTGAAAATTTCAAGTCTTATGATATTATTCACGCTCAAAATGAGATCAATGCATATATTAATTTCAACCCTTTAACAATTACATTCGCGAAAAATGACAAGTATTATATAACAATTAATTCCGAAAACTTTCTGTTCATTGAAGACGGAGCAAAATTGGATAATACTGAATTTCAAGGATTTACAGAGACTTATCCGCATGGAAAGACTGCTGTCGGTATAGATGTTTCATTTATGTCGCCTAAAGCAAGAATTACAGGATTTTCGGAAGGAACATATCCAGCAAACTTAGAAGACACAGATAGTAACCCAGAAAGACGCTATTCTCGCGATAGTTATGCAATGTATGGCTTTATTCCTCTTCTCACAGGTCATTGCGCAGAATTCGATTCAATTTCGCCTACAATCTTTTGGATGAATCCTTCTGATATGTTCATTAAGATTATAACTAAGTCTACATCACGTGTTGTCAGTCTTATATCAGAAGGCGGCTTTATTGATTTAATTATTTTCATTGATACAATGCCAAACGTTCTTCGTGACTATTCATACATAACAGGCAGAGCTCCTCTTCCGCCTGCTTTCTCATTTGGCTACCATCAAAGCAAATATGGATACAAAAGTCAACGAGAAGTTCAAAATATTCTCGATAAAATGAATGAGATTGGTTTTCCACATGATGTGATTTGGTTGGATATAGACCATCTGCACAACTTCAGTCCTCTTTGGGTTAACAGATCATGGTTCCCTAACACAGCTGAGTTCTTCGAGAAGCAGAAAAAACTTGGTAGATATGTTGTGAGAATTGTCGATCCACATCTACCAGTTAATCTCGAGCACATAGCATACAAGGAAGCCAAACACCTAGACTATTTCATCAAGAACTCTTCGAAATCTGATGCCATTGCACCGTGCTGGCCAGGAGATTCTTCGTGGCCGGATTTCTTCCGAAGCGAAGTAAGAAGTTGGTGGGCGACGCAGTTTTCATACGAAAGAAGAGACTGGGCGGACAATGTTTTCGTGTGGAATGATATGAACGAAATTGCCGTTTTCGATAGGATAGAAGGCACGAACCACAAAGACTGGTTGCACATGAACAACTCAATTGAGTCAAGAGAAGTTCATTCTGCTTATGGCTTGTTCATGACGAGCGGAACTTACAAAGGTTTATTGGACAGAAATAACAGCAAAGTTCGTCCATTTTTACTGACGAGATCTTTCTTCTCTGGCTCACAGAAGTTCGCTTGGCACTGGTCTGGTGACAATGCAGATACATATGAGCACTTACAATTGTCAATTGATATGCTAATATCATCGAATATGAACGGCCTTCCTTTCACTGGCTCTGACGTTGGAGGATTCACAGGAAATGTCACTGATGAGCTGCACGCTCGTTGGTTCCAAGCAGGTGCTTCCCTCTATCCATTCTTCAGACAACACGCAGCAATTAACGTCAACTACAGAGAGCCGTATCTATACAAAAACTCGAAGCCAAATATTTACAAAACAATGCTTGAATCAACAAGAACTCGTTACAGATTAATACCTCTTTGGTACACAGCTGCCTATCATCACACAATTGATGGATCTCCTGTAGTAGCTCCTCTATGGTATAGATATAATTCGCAGAATGAGTTCCATGACGTCAGATTCCAGGCAATAATCGACGATAGAATCATGGCGACGCCACTTGTAATAGAAAATACCACATCAGTAAATGTCACAAAGCCACCAGGAAAATGGTACCAGCTCTTCAAAGGAAGAGTTCTAATTGGCAATTACACATCCATAGAGTCACCACTTGGAGAGCCAGCTCCTATGTTTATTCGCGCAGGTTCAATTGTTCCAATTTTTATCGAGTCATCAACTACAATCAAAAATCAGCTTACCAAAGATCTAGAGCTTCATATAGCACTAAATGAAAACGTAAAAGCATCAGGGGACTTATATTTGGATGATGGAACATCATTTGAGTATAAAAATGGTGCGTATAACCTTGTTAACTTTGAGTTTTCCATCAATGTTCTCAATATTAAAGTTTCAAACAAGCTCAGCTCTATATCAAACAGAATCAAAAGGTTGATGATTTATGGAGCAACAAACTACAAATCCATTAAAATCGGAGACAGATCTTACGATCCAAGCACAGGCATTCTCACTATTACAGGCATTGATGCCAATATAAACGAAAACAAAATCATTGATGGCTCAAAGATGCAATCGGGAGTCATAATCGTCATCACACTTTCTACTATTATAGTTATATTAGTTATCATCCTTTTACTTACCTTCCTTTTAAGGAAGAAGAATGTTATTGCACGTTTAGAACATACAGATTATACTAATCTGCCATAAATATATTAGTTTTATAAATATAATAATGATTAGAATATATTACCATAATATTATGAAATACTACTCATAATGAAAATTGAAAACCAATAAATTTGCCTACTCATTTTGAAAAATGTTGTGATTTCGTTTTTTCGATGAATTTTCCGATGTGTTCTACGATGATGTATGGAAACATGCCGCTCACTGACAATGCATATTTATGCGAGGATTGTGATCCGAATCATCCCATTTGTGGAGTTTGTGCACAATTTTGTCATCATGGACACAAAATCAGACCAATTGGCACAGTTAGATTTAATTGCTTTTGTTTCATCAGAGACTCATGCAAGATAAAGCAATGCTTAATCAATGCTCAACAAGAATGCATGCAAAATTACATGTCAATGATGCAACAAATGTTTCAGGGTGAATCAATGCCTCAGATTCGCATGAGTTTCACTCCAGGTTCTTGCTCCTACTCTTATAGTTATTCAACAGTTACAAGATCTCCTTCATCCAGTCAAAATCACTAAGTATTAGTTGATGAAGATGAAGATGAAAGACAATGAAAATTGTGAAAATGATGATGAAGACAATGAAAATCACGAAAATTATGAAGATCATGAAGACAATGAAAATAATGATGAATATGAAAATTATGAAAATGATAATGACACTGAAAATCCCAGAAGTCCATCATTTCAACACCTAGTTCCTCAATACAGCGCTAGAAGAGCCCCAAGCACAAATATAAGACCAAACCAATCATCATCCGTAAGTAGTCATCGTTCTGAGCGCGCAGAAAAACATGATGATACGACGAGGAGTCCAAAATGTGAAAAGCAAATAGATGTATGTAAAAGTTCACATTGTGAAAACCCAAGAGCCAAAAATTCTCAATTTTGCGATCTTCACAAATGCCAAATTTGCAAAGAAGGAAAGTGTGAAAAGAGTGATTTTTGCCGAAAGCATAAATGCAAGTTTTGCAACAACTGTGTTGTTGAAAAATGCGATTTATGTGCAGCACACAAATGCCTATTATGTAATAAGCCAAAAGCAGACAAAAGCAGCTATTGCAGAGATCATAAATGCAAATTATGCAACAATTCCGTTGCTGATAGAAGTCAGCTTTGTTCCAATCACAAATGCACAGCTTGCAAAAACAAGAGGGAAGGAAAAAGTAGCTATTGCAGGGATCATAAATGCAAAATGTGTGATAATCAGAGAGTTAAAGGCTCAGATTATTGCGTTAATCATAAGTGCCGACTATGCAACATGAAAATTCATAGAAATAAAGTTCATTATTGCACGAACCATCGTTGCAAAAAAGAAAATTGTGACAATCCAAGAAAAACGGGCAAAAACTATTGTCCACTACATGACAAATGAACAATTTACCTACACAAATTTCAGAATACTGAGCATCATAATGCTAATTCATAATCAAGAAAGTCAATTCTATAAAATGATTATTATTATTTTTTCATTCTTAACAAAGATTAAACTGTTCAGACCATTCATTTTCTATTTAATGCTATCAATGATTATAATCAATGGAATTGAAGTTTCATATAAGTTAATTTGGTATGTAAAAAAGCGAATTATTTTATATGTAATGCTACAATCACAGAAACAGCATTTCTTGTGGGTATAGAGTAGTGGTGGGGTATGAAGTTCAAGCCCAGCATATTTAAAAAATTTAATGCTTGGGTTATTATTTACAATGAACTCTTAATACTCAAACTAAGTCAATATTGAACAAAGAATTTTTGTAAAGTCAAAGGTAAAATCTGACATGATTTCAACTATTACTGGAGTAGGCATATAGAGATGAACTAGCATAATTTGTATATATGATAAGATTCATTATTATCGGGATGGTTCGATCAATTTAATGGATTTTTTTTTTGCTAGTCAAAAAAAAAATTAGAAAATTGCCATCATATTTTTAATGAACGATATTTATGGTTATATTGAGGACAAACTCCGCTCAATTGTTTTGTCAACAACAGCTGGAAAGGATGATGTACGTCAAGGTGTCAACAAATGCCTCGAAACTCTCAGAAAAGTTCCGAATCTTGAAACGTTCACAGCTTCTTTGGATGAACTCGCTAATATTTTCGAAATCATCTCTTTATACAAGCAAAACCCTTTCATTGATGCAAAACAGCATCTTCAAAACGTGAAAGATTTACTCAAGTTTTCCAAATTTATCTTTGAAAACTTCTGTGCGTGCGAGAATATTGTTCAGAACCTCGCTATCCATGCTTTGATCCACTCTTCTTTGCATATTTCAAAGGACCCAGTTCGCGGATATTCTTTCTTCTACATTCCTCCTTTCTCACACTGTCCGAGCCGCTTACCGTGCCAGTATGGGTTTAACTACGAGTATAGGGACCGTATTTTGATCCCACAGGTTCATTTGTTTTTCGAAAGTATCAAATACGTTATTTTCACATCAGACGACGAAGTTCTTATTCGCGAGAACGCTATTTGGTTCTACCACGAGTACCAGGGCTTCGACATTTTCACAGATTACGATTCAATCGAGCAAGCGTTCCAAGAGAAACGAGGTTTTGTCGGCTTCCTCAATGTCTTCGATTGCAGCACATTCCTCATCCGCAACAAATCTAAAGATCTGAAGAACCTTTTGTGTGTTTTCCATGCAGTTAACGAGAAAGACATCAAGTACTGGGACATTTACAATCTTTTTGACTACTTGAAACACCAGTTTCGGCTCCACTTCATCCTGTCTCTTCCTCAGGCCATTGACGAGAGCTCTCTCCCACTGAAGCAGATGGATGTCGATTTGCTTAACATTGTCGTTTCTACATCCAAGCAAAAGCTTCCTAAAGTTTTTGAGAGGAGGATATCTGACCCCAACATTGGGAGGAAGGTCGTCGTCTTCATCAACTCGATCGACGAGTCATTTATTACTATTTCGAACATATCTTCTAACGCTGGAATTACTTCTCTCGACCCACATCTCAGCCTCGACCTCAGCGACGACGACCTCATTAGTAACAGCCAGTCTCTCGTACAAAGCTCGCCAGGCAATAAAGTCATTGTCCCACTTTTCAGCAACAAAGTCAGCCACTTCAAGCTTTTCAACAGCACCGTGATCCCAAACACGATCTTCGTCCTTTTTGTCGTTGGTGAGACACAAGTTCCTCTCTTTGACGTCAATTTCATCATCGACGCGTCAACGCATCCTAATCCATACAGGAGGCTTTCAAACATCCACGGGGATTTCAATGCTGTCATTCTTATGCCTAAATCCAACAAAATCTTCGACAACGAGGATCAGTTCAACCTCTCAATCCAGAACTTCGTCCTCACTCAAGAGTTCGACGGCTTCAACGTTTCTCGCAAGGAAGTCGACAGCAAAATGATTCTTCATCTTTTCTTCTTCTACCTTGTCGACAACTACTCATCCGTCTTCGTCAACAAGTCACAGTCAGCGATCAAGTCCAACGTGAGCATCGACTCAGACGTCGTTACGATTATCAGGTGCATCTCAAAAGTCTTCGAGTCAGATGAGCGCATGTGGCTTGCTAAAATCCACGAGTACGGCCTTAGCGCCCCATGCATCTGCTCTCTGGCTCAGCTTCTCGGCCGTAAAGGAATTTTGGAGTTCGTTAAACTTTCATCAGGCCAGCATTTGCACGATAACATTTCTAAAAAGTTCGCCGAAAACCTTGAGCATAACATCGCGAATTACAACAACGATATAGGGCAGGGCGTCTTCATGGGTTCTAGTATCAGCCTCCAGAGCCGCCCAGGCTTCGATAGCGACATCTTCCCGTCTGACTTCTACTTCTTCGGCAGCGAGTTCGAAGTCACATTTGTCCACGCTATCAAGCAAGGTAACCAGGCTTTCATCGATGCTCCAGGCTGCTCTGCTCATCCATTCTTCAGCAGGCTCATGGGTCTTGTCAGCAACAAAAAGCTTTCATTCAAGAGCTTCAACGACATACTCGTTGTTGATCCAAAAGATCTTGCGGATTTCAACAAGGCCGTTTCTAGTGTCTGTAGCGTCATGCCTTTCGTCGGTGAGACTATCTTAGTGATAGATGTCGTCGATGACATCTCCTTGGAGGTCATCTCATTGACCGACAAATACTCATACCGAGCTGTCAAAACGAGCTCACTCTTCATCTACGACTTCGATGCATCTGCAATGAACTACTGCATTGGCCATCTTCAAGACTTCCGTAGCAATGACAAGAAGATTAGGATCAGCTACATCGATGATAGTCTTCCCATTGTCTTAGTCTCCGACACTCGTCTGAACATCACATCTCCTGCATCTCGTATCAAGAGGAACAAGTCATCGAGCTTCGTTTGCAACTTGAAATCATTGAACGAAGTCAGCAAAATCAAGATTGATGACAACAATGACGAGATTATGGTTGACATGGTCAACTTCATCCCTCCAGGCGATGTCGTCCACCCATCTCTCCTTTCATTCATGCCAGCACTTGAGGATATCTGCAACTTCCTCATCAGCAAAGAGATTGACTGCTTTGCTGATGGTGAGCACATTTCCATGAGTTACAAGTCTGCGAACAAAGCAAGAGAAATTTTGCGTGATGGCAGCTATATTCCTCCATTTTCTATCCTTCCACTGAAGCCAACAGCTTCTCTGTCAACAGTCAAGTCTAAAGCTTCTAGTGTTTCTCCAAACTGGTCTGTTGACATGAAGAGGAAACTCTTGATTATCCCTACTGATGATAAGGAACAAGCACAAAACGTTTTGGAGGAGTACGTGAACAACGAGGAGTCCGAAGTTTTCTTCTGTCCATCAATGTGCGAGCCTCCACTTAAGTCTCACAGCCCAATTGTTTGCTATGACATTGAGAACAACACATCATCTTCGAAGCCTCTTTGCCTTGGCTGCTTTGAGCACTTTTTACTCGATGACTTCGACAGCGCGAAAGGTAACATGAGATACAGAACTGTACCAGGTGCATTTACACTTGATGGCTACTTCCCACTCGGTCAAGTATTTTACTCACTGAGGTCAGATAAGTACATCTTCGATCTTATTCAGCGTTGGCTGCAAACTCTTATTATTGGTGTTCTCCATACGAACCCAGGCACATTCTTCACATGTCCAGATCACGAAGATGTCGTTTACAATGCAGCTAAGGCAGATAATGAGTGCCAAATTTGCCACAAGCGTCTTTGCCGATTCTGTGGCCAGCTTCACGAAAAAGGACAAATCTGCCCACAGAAGAAAGATGAGATTCCAGAAGACACAGACATCTTCAAGACATGTCCAAAATGCAAAGTACCTGTTTGGAAGTATGATGGCTGCAATAGAGTCAGCTGCACATGTGGATGTCACTTCTGCTGGAAATGCAAGGCAGCCTTTGGCAGTATGCAAGAATGCTATAACCATTTGAAAGCAGCCCATGGAGGATTCTGGAATTAACTTATCTTATTTTTACCATTAATTACGTTTCATAATCTTTAAACTATACAATGAGATTTCTCACGCAAGAAATGAAGCCAAATCTGCCATTAATGCGGCCAAAAAAGAAGAAAATGAAAATTTTTGTGCAATAAGATTAACAAAAGAGAAATTGATTCGTCAAATTTCCACACTTACTAGCGGCATACAGAAGGAAAAAGCAGATTATCAAAATCAACTTCAGATTCTAACTTAAACCAGAAGCAAGATACGCTCGCGAGACTGCAGTCGTGTCTCGCTGCATTAAAAGTTCTTCATACAAATAACGAATCGAAACAGCAGCTTTCATTTAAGACCGAAATGAAAAAGATTGCGTGAACTTCATGAACTGTAGAACCAGGAGATTGTCCAGAAGCAGAGCGATATTATGGCAATGAAGAAACAATGCGCTTCAATGGCAAGACTCATTTGCACAAGAAAAGCAGAAGAATCTTCATATGATAGGCAAATCACAGCAAGAAGGATAATGAACGTATTGAAGATGAAATTGCTAAAATGGATAGAAATTCATTACCACTTCGTCGATTATCCGCCGCATTTGTGTAATTTGTTTATTTTAGTTAATTATATGTTGTTGTTATGTTTGATGATATAAATAAAACCATAAATACTTATATAGATCTGAAAATTCAAATCCTTTCCTGTAATTAACTAAAAATATCTCAAATTTTCAATTTAATTCATCAATAAATCTATTTGTCTTATGATGCAACTTATTTGCATGTTATATGTCAAATATATTGGTATTAATATAACATTTAAAGTTCAATATATTAATATATTTTGGATTAAGAACATATAATACTCAATCACGCTTCTTTGCAGCCATCATTGCATTTGCTTTATTAGTTGCATTTGCTTTTTTAACTCTGCCATAAATAATATTCAAAGCTAAAATTAAAACCGTAACAAGCAAATAGGGCGTTGCAGGAGCTATTATTTCCTTAACATGGAGCCACCATCTGTTAAATTCACGAGCAAATGCATCTGTTGTGATAACAAATTTGAATTCCGGAGGAAGGCGTTCTGGGGTGACTTTCTTGGCTTTAGAGTCCTCTTCGAAATACTTGAGTGTGCTTTTATCGTCAAGTCTCTGATTTAATTTTACGAAAACTCCATGTTCTGGGAGAAATCCAACCCAGTCGCCTTCTTTCATTTGTGTGGC
>MRSU01010393.1:0-20567 GCA_008369845.1 Trichomonas gallinae
TTGAAAATCTGAATTTTGGATCCATTCTTCGTATATATGGACCACAGACCATAGGGATACTCCCATTGAATTTTCAGATGATTTATACAGAGAAAAATGTATCATAAAGAACATATATTTTTATTGTGATATTCTCTTTAATATTGCCTTTTTCATAAAAATTTAAAAATTTAAAAATGTTGACTTCTTTAATGGACAACTCCTCAATATCACTGTAATAGCTTTTTATTACTCATCAAAAACATTCATATGCATGAAAACAAATATGCCAGTAGCAGATCGACCTCCTAGCACCTATCAGAATAAGCAATTGAAAAAAAAAGCAAAAAAATGAGGAATTGATTGAATCAAACCATGTCGACATGGTTATCAATGTTTCCAAGACATAGCAACTGTACCATATTTAATTCTAAAGTTTCCGCCACCTGGATTTCCTATTTTATGATGTCTCCCCCATTTTGACAAATAACGGCGAAGGTAATGATTCCAACGACAATTGTTGCAGTTGACCCAAGGTGCGGCGATGATATTTATCTTCAGCCAGATAGTTATGATGTCCTTCAAGCTAATCTCATCACATAATTCGTCATTTAATTTAAATTCTGTTATTTAATTCTTTTGCAAACAATAAATATTTGTTCCTGAATAAATAATTTTAAATTATCATTAATTCAGAGGGATTTAGTTGCATTAAAATGTGCTGTATCAAGCATGACGAAAGTTGATATAGTGATAATATAGATTACCCAATAAAATTTTTTAATGAATCGAAATATTTGATTTGGAAGTTCTAGTACATAAAAATTTTATTAAAATCGAGCATCATTCTTTGATATATGACCAATTATGCTCACATCATCGTCATCATCTTGGAAAGATATAAATTCATCTTCTGGGCTTCCATCTTCCGATAAAGCTTCACTTAACAGATCCATCTTGTTGATTGCCATGCAAGGAGGCCATCCAGGACAAGACTCGTTCTGAATAAGGCGAACATATTTTGCTGTATAAGATTTGTCGAAATTGTATGTCTTTTCATTGCAATGCTTCATTGAATAGTCTTGTTCAATCCTGTGGACCTCTTTCCATGTCTTATTTCTGATCATCAGAAATTTGTAAGGACCAGCTATAGAGGCAGCACTCAACGCAATATGAGTAAGATGTATCATCACAGCAACACCCATAGTCATAGCAGCATCCAGCACGAAGGAAATATCCATATATTTTGAATTTCTTATTCTGTAATGAAAAAGAGATCCATGGATGATCTTCATATGTCTGAAAACAGTTTGAGCACCAGTCGTACTTTTTATCGAATGGATAAATCGCATATTCGGGTTTTGTCATTTGTTTTGTTCCATTTATTCTTTGTTTTGACGATCCACTAGAATCAATGAGTATTATCTTATCTTGGAATACTTTATTGAATATTCCTTTCGATTCCTGGATTCTCGCATGCAATAATAATAAAGGAATCATATTTTTTGACAAAAAGTGTTGTAAATCAAAAATATGCCATGTAAAAATAATATTTACAAAGTAATAAATGTGCAACTGCATTGATCATTGCAGCAATCAACAGGAATGTTGATGCTAAATTAGTTTTTCAAAATTAATTGAAATAAATGCAAATATCAAAGCAAAGGATATTTTGTTCATGTTCAATATATTTTTTTCTTCATTGATAAAGTTGGATATGTTTACAGCATAAATCAACAATCAGAATTTAACATGAAGAAAACATCCAATCAAAAGATAATTATGTTGTTTTAAACTCACGATATTTGTAAATTACCCGAGAAACATTTATGATGTTCCTGATCTCATAATTGAAACAAGATATATATATACATGTGTTATCTGATAAATCTAAACTAATTTTTGCGTTGTTGTTTCTATTTTTGTTAATATTTTTTCTTTATTCTTATTTTCATTGTAGCAATATAATTATTAACGAATCTAGTTAGAATATCACTAAATTAACATTGTATGAATATTAAATTATCATGAAATTTTAATCAGAGAAAAAAGTCCATTATAAAAAGATGTTTAATTATAGAAATCACTGATCAGCCTTAATATTGGCATTCTTAGATATATGTCCGATAATGCTTACATCATCATCGTCGTCATGGAAAGATATGAAATCTTCTTGTGGTTCGGCATCTCCAACAATTTGGCCAAGAAGATCCATTTTATTGATAGCTATGCATGGTGGCCATCCGGGGCAAGCTTCATTCTGGATCAATCTTACATATTTTGTTGTGTACTCTCTATCAAGAAGGTATGTGGAATCCTTGCATTTCTTCATCGAATAGTCCCTGTCAACCTTGTGAACTTCAGTCCAAGTTTTATTATCATCAGATATTTGTAGACTCCATGAGTAGATGCAGCATTCAACGCAATATCCATAATAATCATCATCGCAGCAACACCTTGATTCATGGCAGCAGCCTGCTTTTAGATAATAACCGTCTATTTTCATCATTCTATTATCTCTTAAGGAGAAAGAAATCCATGGATGGTCATCATATGTTCTCATGCAGTTGGAACACCAATCGTACTTCTTGTCAAATGGATAAATAGCATATTCAGGCAAAGTCATTTGCTTTGTGCCATTTATTCTTTGTTTTGAAGATCCACTTACATCTATTGCGATGATCTTGTCATTGAAGATTTTTTTGAAGATGCCGGCTGACTCTTTCGAATTTGCAAAAACAAAAAACGAAACAATCATATAAAATCTGACATATTTCTGACATTTGGCAGATTTTTGATATTTCAAAAATTCTTATGATAATAGTAAGGTTGCAAATTCGGGACCAATTTTTCGGGGTGTGTTTTCGGCTGTGTATTCGGTTTTTGTAAAAAAAGTGTCAAGAAAGATAAGATTTTATTCTATAATATGAGTATGGTATATGCACTTAGAGTATGAGAGGTTTGCTTAGTTGTGCATTAAAAGGCAAAAAAAAAAACTAAAAATTATTGTTGAATATGTGGTACTGAATATAAAATAGATTAGAGAAGGTACATTCTCATTATAACTGTCTATGACTAATATCCAAATAAATTTTTAATAATTATTACGTAAAATATGAATAGAATATCAGTCCTAGAATCTGTTATGAGATATGTGACCAATAATACTTACATCATCTTCGATATCATCTTGTATTGGATCATCATCTTCAACTTGATTATCTTCTCCTAAGATGTTGCCTAAAAATTCTATCTTATTGATGGCCATACATGGTGGCCACCCAGGACATGCTTCATTTTGAACAATTTTAACAAATCTTGTTGTGAATTCTTTATTGAATTTATATGTTGCTTCTTTGCATTGTTTCATGGTGTTATCCTTATCAACCCTATGAATTTCGGTCCAAGTATGGTTATCATCGGAAATCAATAAACTCCATGAATACATACAGCATTCCACACAATATCCATAATATTCATTGTCACAGCAGCATCTTGATTCATAGCAACAGCCTGCCCTCAAGAAATATCCGTTAATTTTTAATTTCTTATTTTTTAATGAAATTCCTATCCATGGTTTATTGTCATATGTCTTTTCACACTTTGAGCACCAGTCGTATCTCTTGTCAAATGGATAAATAGCGTATTCAGGTTTAGTTAATTGATTAGTTCCGTTTATTACTTGTTGTGATGACCCACTCACCCCAATTTCAATAATCTTTTCATCGAATACTCTACGGATGATCATGCTGCATCCAGTAAAGCTAAAAAGAAAACTTATCATTTTTGAAAAAAATGCTAACAAAAGTGACAATGTTTCTTACTATTTTTTGTTATAGCGAAGGAATCTTTAAGAAACACTTCAATGACAAAGTAATTATTATTGATACAACTGGGTCTTCTTACCAAGAGATCAACGGAACAAAACAGTTAACTAAACCAATATATGCGATTGATCCTATAGATAAGAAATACGATTGGTGCTCAAATTGTGGCAAATCATACAATGAGCATCCATGGATATCTTTTTCAATTAAAGACTACAAATTCAAATTCAATGGATATTTCGTCCGTTGCGGTTGCTGCTACGCAAAATGTTGCTGTAAAGATGTAGGTTATTACGTAAGATGCTGTTTGTTTAGCTGGTCTTTACAAATTTCGGATGATAATAAAACTTGGTCAGACGTTCACAAGGTAGAGAAGGACTATGACATGATAAGATGCACAGAAAAATCATATACACTCGACAAAGAATACACAGCGAGATTTGTAAGAATAATTCAGAATGAGCCTTGTCCAGGAGACCCTCCATGTCTTGCAATAAACAAATTTGATCTTTTTGGCTCTACTGTCAGTAACTATGCATCTTATGATGTACATGAATTTAATTCCGAAGATGCTGATGATATCTCTATAATTGGGCATATATCTCATCACGGGAATGTTAAAATTGGCATTTAAACATTATATTATATTCAATTATCATCATTTCATTTTTTATTGTAAATGACTTGTTTATTTAATACTTTAGATGATAACTATTGAAATAAATCATTATTTCACAAAAACGAAAAAAATATTTTAAAATTTGGAAATATCATGAGCTATTCATACATTTTATTGTGAAATTTTTATAGTTTACTTTTGCTATCGTATCATTTATTTTATCATCATTTTTTAAAAATGTTCTTCATCTTGTTGAATTTTGTTTTTTCAAATCAAGATGGAATTTTCAATAATGTATTTAAGGATGATATAGTAATTATTGATGTCAGCGGAAGCTCGAAACAGGATATAAATGGCTCTAGACAAATGACAAAACCTGAATATGCGATTTATCCATTTAATAAACGCTACGATTGGTGCTCAAACTGCATGAGATCATATAACGAGCATCCTTGGATTACATTTTCACTTAAAGATAGGAAAATTAAAATAAGTGGTTATTTTCTAAGAGCTGGATGCTGCTATCAAACAGGTTGCTGCTGCTTTGACGATGACTATGATTATTGCGTCGAGTGCTGTCTTTATTCATGGTCTCTTCAAATTTCTGACGACAATAAGACATGGACTGATATTCATAAAGTAGAGAAGGACCGTGACATGAGATTTTGCAAAGAAAAAACATATAAATTCGATAAAGATTATACAGCAAAATACGTTCGTTTAATCCAAAACGAGGCATGCCCTGGATGGCCTCCGTGCATCGCAATAAACAGAATGGAATTGCTCGGAGAAGTTGTTGCTGTTGATGGTGCTTCAGATGATTATGTCTCCTTCCACGATGATGACGAAGATGTTAGCATAATTGGCCATATTTCAAGAAATGGACACATAACTGTCAAATAATTAAATAAAAAAAAAAATTGTTAGAACTAATTGAAAGCTCACTTTATGATAACAATATATCAATAGTTTATCACTCAGATAACATATTTTATTAAAAACTCAAGGCGAAAAACTATAAATAATAGAATAACATAAATTGAAAACTTGATAAATCGAATCTTTCCATTGTATTCACATTAAATGAAGAATGAAATATGAATAAAACGCTTCATGATATTTTTCATTCTTCATTCGAAATAAATGATTGATATATTATTTACATATAAAATGATTATCATTCTATTATTTATAATTTCAAAATTCCTGATTTTGTATGCCAAAAATAAAATTTAATAAAAATTTTCGAATTTCTCGATTTTCATAAATTAATACATAAAAAAACTTATCTTCTTCCCATTGATAATTTCATGTGGAGAGGCATTAGTAGCAATTATACATCTGAGCATGAGAAAATTATCCCCTGCGTAATTTTTCCACGCCCTTTTTTATCAAAATGTTTTCTTTTTTCCTTTTTTTAGGCATAAGTGAAAACAAAATTTTCAGTAAAGTGTTTAATGAGCATATAATAAACATAGCCGTCAGTGGCAGCTCTAGCCAGTACATAAATGGCACGAAGCAGCTCACTAAACCGGAATATGCAATTTATCCATTCAAAAAAGACTATGATTGGTGCTCAAACTGCATGAGCTCATATGATGAGCATCCATGGATCACTTTTTCGCTTAAAGACAGGAAAGTTAGAATTGATGGATATTTTCTAAGATCTGGCTGCTGCTACAGGACAGGATGCTGCTGCCAAGATGATGATGGCACATATTGCGTTGAATGCTGTCTTTATTCATGGTCATTGCAAATATCTGATGATAATAAAACTTGGACAACAGTTCATCAAATAAAGCAAGATTATTCGATGAAATACTGCAAGGAAAACACATATAAATTCGACAAATCATATACAGCAAAGTTCGTAAGATTAATTCAAGATGAAAACTGCTCTGGATGGCCTCCATGCATAGCAATCAACCAAATGGACTTATTAGGCGATATTGTTACCGATGGATCAACATCTGATGATTTTGTTTCATTTCATGACGATGACGATGATGTAAGCATCATTGGTCATATTTCACGCAATGGAAATGCTAAACTCATGTAAAATCATAGTTCTGAATGCAATTTTAAATAATTATTGCTGACTAAAAATTATTTTCTTAAGAAAAATATGTGTTTATTAATCGTAATGTAAATACTTGTTAACAGTTACCGAAACTTTCATTTATTATATCATGTTATCGCTTAGTATTTATAATTTTAATTTAGAATAAAAATTTGATATGTTTTAACCAAGTTCTTTTGAATATATATCCTATTACTAGGATAGTATGCGAATATACAGTATACAAAAATTTTTATTCATTTTTGATTTTGATTTAAGGACAATTCTTTAGATTAATAGTATTTTAATATGCATTTCTATTAAACTATTTGATAATACCAATTCAATTCTATAAAATACATATGTAATCGAATGATTTCATCACATTTCAATTCGAAATATATATTTTAACTGTCATAATGTGAATTTAAACATAAATATTGGTTGTATTCATCAATATAAGAATGATAATATTGATATTAGGTGATAATTTTATAAAATAGAATTTAAAAATTATGAGATAATTTTTTATTTGAAATTACTTGGCAGAATAGTTCATAACCAAATGCATAAAATGCACTAGATTACAGTTTATGAAGAACTAAACTAATTTTTTTTTAATATTTGACATTTGCTGATTTTGAGAGATGTCCAATGATGCTGACATCATCGTCATCATCATGGAATGAAACAAAATCGTCAGCACTTTGGTCATCGTTCAAAACTTCACCTAATAATTCCATTCTGTTAATCGCCAAGCAAGGAGGCCATCCAGGGCACGCTTCATCCTGTATAAGTCTCACATACGTCGCAGTGTATGCCTTGTCGAAATTATAAGTTGCTTCCTTGCAGAACTTCATGGAATAATCTTGTTCTATCTTATGGACAGTCGTCCAAGTCTTGTTATCATCGGAAACTTGGAGGGACCACGAGTACATGCAGCAGTCCACGCAGTAGTTGTAAGTTTCGTCGACGCAGCAGCATCCTGTGTAGCAGCAGCCCGCTCTAACGAAATAACCTGTTAATTTGACTTTCTTGCTCTTTAGAGAGAAGGTAATCCACGGGTGTTCATCATACGATCTGAAGCAGTTGGAGCACCAGTCATAACGCTTGTCAAATGGGTATATAGCATATTCTGGTTTAGTCATCTGTCTGGAGCCGTTTATATCCTGTTTGGATGAACCACTGACATCTATATTGATAATATTATCATTGAAAGTCTTGCTAAAGATTCCATTTGCAATCTGTGCATGTGAAAAAACTGAGAAAAGCAAAATCATTGTGAAAAGTGACAATTAATCAAAATCTACACTGTCATTTTTATTATTTTTTCCAACTTTCATAATAAGTGATCCATTAATGCAGTGTTGTGTGATAACATCTAAACTTTCAACAATGGGTTATATATGTCTTTATCACATTAGTAATGAAGAAATTATAAAAAAAATCTCATAATGCAAATGAATTACAACAAAAAAAGATAGATATGCTATGATATTCACTAAAAGACAGTAATTTGTTTATATCACAAAAGAAGATGAGAGAAACATTTGCATTAAAACAGCAGAAGTCAACAAACAAGGCTTGATTTATCTTTTGAGTCGAATTTAAATGATACATGAAACAGCTTTGATTGCTGCTTCATTTTTAATAAGATGTTAACGTAAAAAACGAAGACGTTTAAACAGCTTTGATGATTGCTTCATGGAATGATCATATTAATATAGTTACATTCCTTTTTACAAATCCTGGAATTAGTAAAAAAAAACTTCTCTATAAATTTTATTTTTATTCAAATAACTAATAATGTTTTAGTTCATCAGAACTTTTCCACTCTTAGACAGATGTCCAATGATGCTTACATCATCTTCTTCATCACCAGATTCTTCGTATAGTTGACTGTCTTCAGAAAGAACGTTACCTAATAATTCCATTCTGTTTATAGATAGGCATGGAGGATAGCCTGGACAAGGCTCATTCTGGATAAGCCTAACATATCTTGCAATATATTCATCGCTGAACTTGTAGGTCTTCTCGCAGCAATATCTCATTTCGTAATCTTTTTCTACTTTGTGGACTTCTTTCCAATGTTTGCTGTCATCTGAGATTTGCAAAGACCAAGAAAACAGGCAGCAGTCTACATAACCGTATCCTTCATCACAACAACATCCAGCATAGCAGCATCCGCATCTGAGGAAATACCCTTTGATTTTCATTAGCTTGTTAGGAATTGTAAATGATATCCATGGATGTACATCATATGATTGGCCACAATTTGAACACCAATCATATTTTTTATCAAATGGTTCAATAGCCCAAATCGGTTTAGTCAGTTGCTTTGATCCATTAAAGTATTGTTTTGTTGATCCACTGACATCAATTACAACTAAATTATCCTTATATGTTGTACTAAATATTCCTTCTTCAACACATAATGAAAAACACGAAAAAAGAAGGAAATTCATTTGTCACTTTTATAAATCATTGTCACTTTTGATTCCGAAAACATCGTCACTTTTCATTAAGAAATGATCGTCACTTTTTAAATTTGAAAATTTTTGTCATCTTTCAATTTAAAAAGTTACTTTTTGTAAATTATTGTCACTTTTCAATAAGAATTTGACACTTTTTATAATGTTTTCTTTTTTATTTTTTCATTCGTTTTCTGAAGATAAAAATGGAATTTTCAAGAAACATTTCCATGATAATATTATCCAAATTGATGTTTCTGGTTCATCAAAGCAGTATATCAATGGATCCAGACAATTAACGAAACCAATTTACGCTATAGATCCAATAGATAAAAGATATGATTGGTGCTCCAACTATGGACGCACATACGATGAAAAACCATGGATTACTTTTAGCGCTAAGGATTCTGCATTCAAAATCAATGGATATTTCATTAGATGTGGATGCTGTTATGATGATGGATGCTGCTGCGAAGAAATCGGGTATTGTGCCAGTTGCTGCCTGTTCTCTTGGTCTTTGCAAATATCGAATGATAATCAATCATGGACAGAAGTCCACAGAGTGAACAGAGACTATGAAATGACCCGCTGCAATGAAAAAACATACAAACTTGATAAGGAATTCAATGCGAAATTTATCAGGTTAATTCAAAATGAGCCATGCCCAGGTGACCCACCATGCATCGCTATCAACAAAATGGAGATTTATGGCGAACTAATTTCAAACGGTGGAGCAGGACAAGATGATTTCGTTTCATATCATGATGACGATGATGATGTTAGCATCATTGGCCATATTTCTAAGAATGGAAGGATTTAATTCAATCCAGAATTGTATTTAAACTGTGTTTTTTTTATTATTTATAATTTGCTTAAAAACAAGCTTTTGTATTGCAAACACATATAGATTAGTTGCAATATATGTGAAATATACCATTAAAAGTCAATATAAGCGATTAAATTTAATTTCAAAAAATCGAAAAGTTAAAATTTCATATTGTTGTTATGATAATTTATCTATGATCTTTGTAAATATATTGTTTTTGATATAAAAATACATGGATATCGATTTATTAAAAAACAAAAATTAAAATTAATAGCTTAACACTCTTCTAATCTTGAAATTGACACATGTATTGGCTAGAATTCTTCCCTGGTTTGATTTGATCAAGTCATACTTGCTTTCTCTGATTTTATTTTCAGGAATTTTCAATTTTGGTAAAAGTTCAGTAGAAAGCCTGCGGAACTCTTCTACATACAGATTATCCATCATCTTCAAGATTTCTTTGGTTGTTGGTCGTTTCAAAGGATCCAATTCTAAACATTTTGAAATAATTTCGCCAACAATGCCGCCAGCATAAATTTGATACTTCAATCTGTTCATTTTAATGTCTTTGAAGTAAGCTGCCTCGCCTGAATAAGCAAAAGGAAATTGTCTCGTCAACATCAAATGAAGAGTAATTCCTAGACTCCAAATATCAGCCTTGAAAGCATTATATTTGGGATTTTTTATTACTTCTGGAGCCATATATACAGGTGTACCGCACAATGTTCTTCCAATTTGGATTTTCGAAATCGAAAAACCGAAATCAACGATCTTCGGGTTATATTCGGAATCAAGGCATATGTTTTCCAGCTTGATATCTCTGTGAGCGATGCCTCGATCGTGTAAATAGTCTAATCCTTGAATAACTTTGTAACAGATGTCAACTTTCTCTTTATAGTTGAAATAATTGAACTTGTTTAATGTCTCAATCATGTTTCCGTTTGGTAAATATTCCATTGCGATCATTATAAAGTTTTCTTCGTACAAAATCTGGTAAATTTTAGGTAAAGAAGGGTGATGGAGGCGCTCAGCTATTCTAAGCTCACTTTCAAGATATTTAAGATTGGAATCATTAGAAAATTCAGTCCTTTTGAAGACTTTTATTGCAACATCCTCATTTGTCCTCTCGTTCACAGCCAAGCAGACCACAGCAGAGCTTCCTCTGGCTATAACACGCACGAACCTGTAACAGCCAGCACGTTCGGGATATTCACAGGAATTCATATTTGACTGGGGAGTATTCAATGAATTGTGTTGGATGGGTTTTACGTTTCTTTCAATTCTAAACCATTTAATTTAAATTTATTTTCGAAATTGTTTAAAAATGATTATATAATAGATATAGATGTTATTAATGTGTTTAGACTTTTCAGAATTTTGAAAGATCATTCAATTTATTATCATTCAAAATATTTTATCAATTCAAAATATATATACTCAAATTAATATGCTTATTTTTAATTCATTATCATCTTTTATTAAATAAGTTAAATTTGACTGTGGTTTGTTCGAAAAGGTATTCTTATATATTAATGAATGGATCTAACCAATTTCGTTTATTTTTAACTTTTTGGAGATGAAATGATGTGTTAATATGATAATGTGGGGCAGATAAATGGCTTATCAAATTTGAGTGTCTCATTTTCAACGAATTTTGCATCGAATGTTTGTCTCCGATACATGTTTGGGCTGTGATTTTTCATTCATTTTTCGTAGAGCTAATGAATTTTATTTGATCATGTATTTATCATTCACATAATGAGTAGTAATGAATAACTGAATTTAGACAAATTTGGTCCCTGTAAATTTTATCGAAATTGTATCATAAGGATTATTATTGACACTTAATATTAATATCTGCTGTGTTATATGATTATAAAGAGATATCAATCACAAATAATGAGTTTTAATGATATTTTTAGAACAATACAAGTTCTTTTGTGGAAAAACAATCAAATTCATAATTATAGCAGTATAATCTATCTAATGAAGTTGTTATAGTGCGTTGTTATCATAGGATCTATACAAAAATATGAAAAATCAAGCCAATCAAATTTGAATATGATGTGATTATGATTTTTAATGCTTTTAATAGTTTATACAGTACATATAGATTGGTTTAAAATATTATCTATAAAATAAAATGAAAAATACCCATGCAGATCGAAATACAAATTTGTAAATCAAGTAAATCCAATCAAGTGTAAGATTTAAACGACTGAAATATTATTAGCAACAAATATATAATATTATACACATCAGTACTTAATAAAATTAAAGAGTTTTCTCATTATTTTTAATAAATATCAATCAAACATGCGTAACTTATAGAGATGACTATATAAACACTTATATATCGAATCATATAATTGTATAATTGTGTGTAAATAGATGTTCCTTTTTAAATTACATGAAATTCGAATATCAATAGAATTTATAGTTAAAATTCCTATGCAGCAATGTGGATGGTGTGATATTTCAACCAGACAATGATTTAGCAAATTAAAAATTGCTATAATATTTTAAGTTCAAATTCAACAATTATGGACGATGGAGTTGAAAAGATTTTAACAATTTAACTACACGAAGCATAAGTCAATACAAAGGAATATGATAAAAATAAAACAAAAAATGCAATGTTAGCATATTCGAATTTTCAAGGTTGTATTTGAGAATTTTACTTTTAAATATAATCTATATAAATACTTTAAAATCCAATGATACTTTTGTTTAAAATCAAAAACTCGGTATTATTAAATTTATTCATATTTTTTCACTTTTAATGATTGCAAACACCAGAACATAATGCTTATATTGCATTTATTAAATAAAAAAGATGCCTCCAAAATTTTTTAGAACAATCGGAAAACAATGATGGAAATATTAGTGCAATATCAGAATCAATCGAAAAAATCATTCATTTTCAAAAGTTATTTGAATTATTAAGAAAAACTAACCGAATTATGATTAATTCTGATGCTGATAATATCAATATTCTATTGCAATTAAAAAATAAACCGAAAAAATAATTTTGTAATTTTATTGATGATTCATGTGTTATATAGTGTAAAAACAACATATCAGATATCAAAACAGTCTACAGAATTATCAACGAAAATTTTCTAAAAATTTTCGCCAAATGATTACAAAATCCATTATTATATACATTTTTAAATGTTAATCATTAATAAAATTAGAAAAATATTTGAACAAATTGGAGTCAAGACAATTATTACGAAATAACTCGATAAATACTATTATTATTGTCAATGTGCTTCATTTGATCAGCCAAGTATAACAATCTATAAAAAAATTCAATTCTCATAATTTTTTTCATAATCAAATTTTCAATAACTCTCAGAATATTATTAGATTTTAAAAATTAATTTTATGTAATTTTGTTAATATACATAAAATAAACATCTTAGTTTTAATCATATAAACTTTTGAATAATATTCTCAAATAATTGATAGAAAAATCAAAAACATATCGGAATGAAAATATAGCATATATACACGATAAAACAGAATTATTCTGCATTAGACATAAAGTTGTCAATTTTCTATTGAATATGCTCTAAACAAAGCAAACAATCAAATACAACAAAAATAAATATTCTGAGAAAAATAAATAACATTTATTTATACTTTTGTATCATTTGAGAGTCTAATTTGGAATCGATGATAATATGCTCTAATGATATAAATACTTTATATTCACTAATTTTTTATATTTTTACAAGAAACCTTAAAAACAATTACAAAACTCACGAATTCGGGCTACCGATTGAAGATATAGATATGACTTTGACTCAAAGTGGCTGAACTCTTTGCTACACTCAAAAATTTGAAAATACGAATTGAAATTTGTGTGATTTACTTCAAAATTATTTGTTTGGATATTTTACTTTAAATCATATGCTATATATACATAATTAAGCAATATTTCGATGTTTTGAATTCAATTGCTATTTAAATATAAAGGTATATTCAAATTGATTCATTTTTACAACATGTTTGTAGCATTCCATGTGATGAAAACACCAAAGAATAAAATCCACCAAAGCCAGTCAGTAAGAGACTTCGAGAAGCTTCAGAGAAGAATAAAGGAAAACGGAGAAAAATTTAATTTTGTTGGAGAATATTTAGATAGATACTTCGGAACACACGTAAATGCATTAATACTGAACAGCCTTGCAAAAATTATAATGGAAAAGCATGGATTACAATTAGATAGATTAGCAAAGAGAAACAGATCAGCTCTCTTGTGCTGGTTCTCAGAGAATTGGGATTTAGTTCAATCAGTTCTCAGCCAGCTTAACTTTGCAAAGGATTCAGTTCAGCGCAGCTCAATTCAGCCAAGAAAATCAGAATATGAAAATATTAGAGCTACACCACCTTTTTCTGATCCATTTTCATTAGATATATTACTTAATAGACATTAAGTGAGAATAAATGTTTGTATTTCGAGTCTTTATTAATAAAAAAGCTATTTTAAACAAAAAATATCAAATTTTATTATATATTCATGTGAAATAGTTGAATATATCATGAAATTGTGTGTTTTAATTTTTTGTCTTTGTAACGAGTTTTTGTAAATTTTACAAGTCAAATTATAATCTTTACGTGGCAATTTTGGTCACATGACAGATTTGTTTACATGTCAGATTCGATCGTTACATGGCCAAATTTCAATTAATTTTTTTTTTCATAATGGTTGAATTTGTTGAATCATTGTTGAAAAAAGCTGTTATATTAGAAAGTGAAGAGGAGACAGCTACAACTGTATCAACACCAACACGTACACCTTATTCTACGCCTTCAGAACTACCTTACGCAAGATTTGCGATCGGAATTGTATTACTATTGATGATTGCGCTTGCAATTGGTATATATTTCTTGCTTAGAAGGCAGTGGAGGACTACAGAAGAAAACGATATTGAATACACCAGAGCAATCTTAGGGGATGATACATTTGAGTTTAGCCAACTCGATACAATTTAGAGAACCTTATGTTATGATCAATTTTTTTCATGTTTTTTATGCAAATTTATTTTACAAATTATCTCATTTACCCCGATCAACAAATGACTAGCAGATTTATCAGATACACTTATTGTTTTAACACATTGTAACTATTTATTTTTGTTTTCTTTAAAATATAAAATATTGTTCAAATTTTTTTTCAATTATCAAAGATTGAGATTAATGCAGTAAACATTACTACTGGAAGAAATCTTAAATCTTTATAAATTAAGAAATAAAATATGAAAGAAAAAAATTGATATGAAAATATTTATAGTTCTTTCTGTCATAGTTAAATTATTAAAAGAAGATGTAGCATCCTATTTTAATCGTCATAGTTTCGGATCTAAATTGAATATTTTGATCAAATCAAATAAAGATAAACATAGCCTACTAGAATCAAGCTTAGGTATTAAAATATATAACTGTATGTGCACCTAATATTGCGTTTGTTATAGGATATCGGGAAAGTTGAAAAAATGTTCGATAATGATTTCATTGCTAATCAAAATTAATACCAAATTTACGTCAGGGGCTGTAGCATAATGGCATTGCGTGAGACTCCAGATCTCAAGGTTGGGGGTTCGACTCCCTTCGGCCTCAGACTTTTTCTTTTCCAAAAAATTAAATGAAATCCGACAAATTGGCAGATTTTGTTGTAAATGTGTCAGAAAATGTTTTTCATTTTTTCCTTTTTCACTTCGAGTGAAGAATTTACTGGGATTTTCAAAAAACATTTCAATGTGAATATTATCATTACTGATGCAAGTGGGTCAAGTTATCAGGATATAAATGGCAGTAAACAAAGAACAAAGCATGAATACATGAATTTAATAGAATTATGCAATTCTTTCAGAGTTGCTAATTATTATATTATGTTGTTTTGTAATAAAATATATTATTTTTTTATGAATTATCATAACAAAAGAATATATATGTGAAAAATACATAATTGAATGTCATAATACATATTTACACGAAAGTTAAGCTATTACCAAGCTTATAGTTACAATTTTGCCATTGTTATACAATTCAAAAATTAATGAAGAATTTTGGAAAAAATTAATGGAATTATTATAATATAGATCTATACTTTATTAAAGACAAATACAAAAATATATGAATTCCTTATTGTTGTAGCTGGAATTTGATGAGATCAGCATAATATCCGCCTTGTTTCAACAATTCTTCGTGTGTACCTATTTCAACGATGCTTCCATCTCTGAAAACGTAGATTCTGTCTGCATTCATAACTGTAGAAAGTCTGTGCGCGACGATAATTGCTGTTTTTCCTTCTCTTATCTTCTCGAGACTTTCTTGGACGAGTCTCTCTGATTCTGTATCGAGAGCAGCTGTAGCTTCATCGAGCATAAGTATTGGCGAGTTAGCAAGAATTGCTCTTGCTATACAGATTCTCTGCTTCTGCCCTCCACTCAATGATGTTGGTTTCACAAATGTTTCATAATTTTCTGGCAACGTCATGATGAAGTTGTGAGCGTTTGCTGATATTGCTGAATCAGAAACTAACTTCTCCGAAGCATCTGGGCTGCAGTATCTGATGTTATCTCTTATGGACATAGAGAAAAGAACAGGTGTCTGAGGGACAACAGAAATTTGCGATCTTAAATATCTAGGAGAAAATGTTTTGATGTTGACATCGTCGATTAAAATTTCACCGCTCTCGATCTCATAGAATCTTTGGAGCAGTTGAAGTGTTGTGCTCTTTCCGCAGCCACTCTCGCCAACTAAAGCAACAGTCTCTCCTGGATTAACTGTGAACGATAGATTTTTGACAGCGTAATTTTCTTTGTTCTGGTATTTGAAGTTAACATTTCTAAATTCGATTTTTCCTGTGACTGCTGCATCTTTTTCTTCGCCTTTGTTGTTGTCAACTTTTATTTGTGTTTCTAGTATTTCAAGAACTTTTCTGCCTGATTCGTTCGCTTTCCTGAAGTCTTCAATCAAAGCTAAAGATTGATAAACTCCAAGAGCAGAGAAAATCAATGACATCACCAAAACCATGATGTCACCATTCTCCATTCCCCATTCTGGGTGTTTGTAAATGATCCAGACGCTGTAATAAAGGAATCCAATAATCATCACATTAATGAAGCAGAATATGATGCCATCCTTAGTTCCCGTGATCAATGATGTCTTCTTGACGACATTAAGAACCTCTGATAATGACTGTTTATACTTTTCAGCTTCTTTTAATTCGTTATCGAATGATTTGACTGTTCTGAACGAGTTAATGACTTCTTCAGCCTTAGATCCAGCGTTATTCGTCGCATTATTGTATTTTTCCCATAGTCTTCCGATGAAATACTCGCATACGAAAAATGCAACAATACAAACAGGGAAAACGATGAATGATGCAATGGTTACTCTCCAAGACACGATGAAAGAGAGCACAACGCCAGCAACAGTTTGAGTCAAATCAGTCGACATGATGATAAATTTCTCCATGTAAATAGAAGACATGGTCATGCAGTCCGTTGTAATCCTATCCAATAGAGAACCAGTCTGGTACTGATCAAAATACGAAATATCGAGATCCATGTATTTCATAAACAATTTCGACCTTATATCGGATAAAAACCTTGGTGTTGCGATACCCATAGCGATATCTTTAAAGAACCACATCAATGTGAATATAAAAGCGAAGATTGCAAAATAAATAATATTTTTCTTCACCGATTCCATGAAATTATCAGATGTAGTGATGTCATTCGTGATGTTGCCAATGATGATGTTCTGAGCGAGCGGAGTTATTCCTCCTATTAATCCTAATAACAAAGCAACCAAATATGGAGCTTTGTGTTCTCTGTATGACATAATCTTGAAGAATACTTTATATCCTGGAAGTCTATTTGACTGTTCTTGCTCAGATATCTTTTGATCCATGAAAATATTATAAAAAATTGAATGAAATTTTGGAATTAGCAGCTATTTAGTGTGCATCAATAAAATATAGTAATAAAAATTCAAGACACAAAAGTTTGAATTCTATCAAAATTCCTTATTATATAAAAGTTGATAAAACTCGGTCAATTTTTAATAAAGTTGTCTTTATGCGAACGCAAATTAATAGATTAAGAGGTACATTTTATTGGTGTTGATAGTAAAATTATTAAAAATTGTTTTTTGTCCTTGAATTTATCAGATTTTCATCACAAAAGTCTCAAAGCCCGACTTTTAAGGAGAATATTATTTTAAATCATTTATACACCATGATTTTTATTAAAAAACCATCTTTAAATTTTGAATTTTATCGTAAACCATTTCTGTCCCAAATACAAAAATTAGTATGCATTTTTTATAACAATTGTGATTGTATCAAAATTTAGGCGAAAATTTTGTAAATGAAAATTAAAAATTTCCTTATTTGATTTATCCACGCTGAACAACACTAGCAAAAAGGCCTACTAGGTGCGTCGAAAAACTGTCATGACCATAAAACTTATTGTCTCCTTTGATGACTGATCGCAGATTATCTTCTGAGTACTCAGTCAGCGTTTCGACAATAAAGAACAACGACTTGGACACCAAATTCACGGAAGAAGAGGAAAAGAAAGCAAGAAAAATGGTTTATTCATTATTATTTTCCGATTGCTTGACTTCTGTTGCGATTATTCCATCCTTGATTGCAGGAGTAGCACCTATCATGGTTTATTGGTTTGTAGGCAACATTATATCAGTAGTTGCCGATTATTCGCTGAAAAAAATTGAAAATCCGCTTCCGCAAACATTAAATCAATGTATTTATCTGCTCATTGCTATCTCAATCACTGCTATTTGCGCTTTCTTCGCGTCTATGCTTTGGATGCGTGTTGGTTCCCGCGTCGCAGTAAGAGTTAGAGACCAAATATTCACATCTATAATGAAATATGATGTTTCATTCTTTGACACCCATTCAATCGGAAGCTTGTTAACAATATTAGGCGAAGATGCAGCAGTAATCCAAGAAAGCTTCGGATCCATCAAAAATTCTCAAATTCAAAATTTCGCTGGATTTTTCGTTGCTTATATCTATATTTATATCAAAAGCTGGATATTAGGCTTGATATTCACCATATTTATACCTATTGCCGTAGGAATTGTTTGGATTTATCACAGATATATCGATAGAAATGCAAAGAAGAGGTTCAGACACATTGCAAACAGTGTTACTATAGCAGAAGAAGCCATTGCATCCATTAGAACAGTCAGAGGATTCAACGGCGAGAAAAATGAACTTAAAAGGTTCCTGGATGAGACAGAAACAGCTAGAAAGTTCGATAGCAAAGTAACATTCATTTATTCCTTCATGTTCTTGAATGTTATGGTATTCACATGGACAATTATCTGCTTGATGTTGTATTTCGGCGCAAAAATGGTCGGAACGAGACAAAATGGAACGGATTTCACCAGTGGAAGCCTTGTGTCTGTGTTCGGATACGCGATCATGGCAAGTTTCTCGTTAATTATTTTGCAAGATTCATTAATGTTGGAAACACGCGCGATACAGTCAGCGAGCAGAGTTTTGAAACTGATCGAATACCAGCCAGGCATCAATTTCGACGGTGGAAGAACTTACGAAAACTTTAAAGGAAAAATCGAATTCAAGAATGTTACGTTTTGTTATCCAAGTCGTAAAACGAACGCGTTGATCAATGTGACATTCGAAATCAATCCAGGAGAATACGTTGCTCTTGTGGGACACTCAGGCAGCGGCAAGAGCACGTGCGTTCAATTAATCGAGAGATTTTACGATGTTAATGATGGCGTCATTACAGTAGATGGTTACAACATCAAAGAAATCGATCCAAGATGGTTACACAGGCAAATCGCTTTGGTGTCACAAGAGCCGACACTGTTCCAAGGCACAATAAGGGAGAATGTCGCTTATGGTGTTGAAGGTGAAATCAATGACGACGAAGTTTGGTCAGCTTTGGAAGAAGCGAACGCGAAGAAGTTCGTCAAGAAATTCACTGACGATCTCGATCATCCTGTTGGCGACAGAGGCACAGCATTGAGTGGCGGACAGAGACAGAGAATTGCAATCGCTAGAGCTGTCATGAAGAAGCCAAAGGTTTTGATCTGTGATGAAGCAACGTCAGCACTCGACAGTGAAAGCGAGAAGAAGGTCCAGGAAGCATTAGACAGGATCATGCAGACAACCACAGGCATCGTTGTCGCTCACAGACTGTCAACAGTCATCAACTGCACGAAGATTCTCGTGTTCGACAACGGAGAAATCGTTGAGAGAGGAACACACAAGTCTCTCGTTGAAGCACAGGGATTCTACTACAACCTAGTCAAGAGGCAGTTACAGAAATTACAAGAAGGAAACTAATTTATAGAGAATATTTTTTATTTGCATAGATTTTTTTTACTTTATAGAGAGAATAAACAATTTTGTCATTAAGATATTTGCATTATACAATCATTGGATTGTATAATAATTTTCCATTTATTGAGCTCAGTGACAAGCTTCTCTATATTTCAGCATGAGACTGTCAAATTCCTTCTCATAGTTCTTTGATTTTATTCTTAAATAAAAATACTTTTGGACATAAAGCCTTAATTATTGCTGCATTAAATGGCAAGGTTAATATTCGACGTCTAACATATGTGATTAGAAAGGATCCCGCTGGGAAGATCGTGTGTCTACACCTTTGAATCCACATATCTCCATATACATATATAAACTGCGTTTCAAAAGTCAGGTTTGGCCAAAAATTTGATAACTCTCATAGAATAATTCAATGAGTAGTATTGA
>MRSU01010396.1:0-17151 GCA_008369845.1 Trichomonas gallinae
AACAAAAATTTATTTTTTATTATGAAAATTTGAAAAATAATTTAGTGAAAATTCAAACTCGACTTGTAATTGTTTAAATCCTTAGATATCATACATATAGTATCTTTAATGTGTCTATATAATACCTGCAAAGTTTAGGGCAATTTCCTAGAGCCCTTCGAAGTTTCCATACCTTTATATTAATCAATATTTCATCAATCCCTGTCTACAATTCCTATAAATATGTATGATCATTCGTACGTTCGTTTCCACGTTGGAATACCAATATAATAATTTCATAATAAATTAAACCCATTCCCGATCATTAAATATAGTGAAAACTTAACATATCTATGAGTGTGACATGATATTAAATGAAAATTATTAAACAGACCTATTATTGTATTTTTCTCGAAATATGTGTTTTAAGAGCATCTTAATTAAATCTCAACTTGATATCATTGTATAAATCACAAAAACCTCAAAATAAGACTGTATTGGTTAAAATAATTTCTCAAAAAAAAAAATTTTTTTTCTAAAAGTTAAAATGTAATTATCGAGATCACAGCCAGATAACATCACATCATAAAAGTAAATATTCATCGACTAGGATAGAATTTAATTAAAATTTCATAAATTCAATATAACACTGTTAAAAGACGTTCGTTATTAATTTAATTTAATATTTTTGAATATATATCGGTATATATATTGATCTTAAATATGATAAATCAATGATACTGTGTAATTATATATTTTATTATTAATATGCGACGGAAGTTAAATACCAAGCCATGAAAACATGAAATGTAAGTTATAAATATGCATATCAATCTATAGGAACGGGAGTAATAATTGGAATTTGATTAATCGATAAATAAATATCCGGATTAAAGAGGAAAATCGATAAATTGCATGATCGTATGAGGAGTGATTATGCATACGAGATATGTGTTATATAGTTGTGTGCAAAAGTACTACTTTTGAAGGTAGCTCTCGATGCAAGTAAAGCAAGAAAACAAATTTTGAGAGGATAAAATAGTCTATACAAAAGTTGTTTGCGGAATTAATTCTTTTTGGCCTTATAATAGTTTACTGAATCACGAGAACTATAAAAAAATATTGAGATAGAATTCTATATTTTTATAAAATTTTCTTGCATTGGAATGAGATATAGTACTAAATCATCATCAACATTCAGTAACAAAAAATTGAATGGAAATTTAATAATTAAATGTCAGAATAGTAATTTGTAATGAAAATTGTATGGCTTATGTTGAGCAAGCAAGGAAAAATAACTGTTTTGAATGAAAAAATAATTGAGAAGTGTAATATTGTTTTTAAAATAACTGATTTTATCTATATAATTGTTTCTAATTATTTTTGAAATTTTGCTGCTATAAAGATTTTTTTCTATTTTAATCATAGTTTGTTGGGAATATTTTATTTATTAATATCAGTTCAAGCATAAAATATTAAATGAAGACGGTTTTATTCAATAAATCCAGAATTGATAGCACTATCAAAAGATAAAAACGTGCGCTTGCACAATTTTCGGTAACTTAGTATAAATAAATATAGTGCAGAAATAGATCCTATTTGCAACTGGATTTAATTTTCAAGATTTGTGACGATATCAATTTTTTGAATCTCGTTTTTCATTTAATATCGACTTAATAGCCCACAGATTTATCATTAAGACATACAAGGGGTTGAATAGAAGCAGAGTGCCTCAATTTGAAGCAGAGTGCTGGCGGTTTTTTCACAAAATTGATTGATTTACACTACCGTGCTGTGAACATTAAGAGCCAGTACTCTGCTTCGGCAATTAAAAACGTACAAAATTATGATAAAAAATAACTTGATATTTTAATAGTAATACTGATATATATATCAATTTTAATTTGGCACTCTGCTTCAAATTGATGCTCTAGGCACTTATTCAACCCCCTGTATATAGTTTTCAAAAATTCTGATTAGTACTTATTCAAATAATATCGTTAAAATATCATGCAAAATGAACCTGTACCGTCATGCCAGTACATATTTTACTATTGTTTGTAAATCTTTGAAATTTCGAAATATAAATTTTTGAAATGTTGGAATCTCCATCATTCAAGCAAAATACGAAGCATTTTTCTCATGATTTTAAGAACCAACTGCTGAGGCTTATCCAATACTGCGATCAAAATAATTCACAGTTTTTCAAGATGACAAGATTATCAACATTTTTAGGTTTTCACAAACGTAGATTTTACGACGCAATTAATATATTAGATGCCATTGGCTGCTGTACAAGAATGGATAATGATACATTTATATGGAATGGTCTATCAAATGTTAATACCTTTATCTCCAATTTAGTTGAGCAAAATGATGTGTATTCTGAAAAACAAGAATTATCAAGTATACTACCTGAGCAAGATGTTATTAATTTACGTATTATGACTCAACAATTCATCTTATGTTTTATCGCTCTTCAATATGAACAACTTAATATTAAGGAAGTTTCGAACTACATATCACGTAACTCTGATCATTTTAGAACTATTGTATGTAAGCTCTATCAGATCACACATGTATTAACTTCTGTTGGTATTATAGATAAAACTAAAAAGTCTGGTGAATACAAGCTAAACGAGAGTCTTATCTTCCCGAAGAATGAGACTTATCCATACTCAATTCCGGCTTTGTTAAAACACCAAGTTCCATGGAATTACTGTTCCAAATCGATAGAGAAGCGCAGGATGGAGTATAGAAAATACCAAAATAAGGATCTTGAATAAATTATTATCTATTGTTTGATAGTTTGGAAATAGCTTAATTCTTTAATAAATATCATGTTTCAATCCCTAGCAATGATATATATAGACACTCAGAGGTTTTATATGTGTACAAATTTTGAAATATAATCAAATTATACTTTTATGCACAATAATTTTGCAAAAAGCAGAGGTCCAGATGAGCCGCTTTATCAGCAAAGATAAGTCAGTTTTGATTCGAAATCTTGTTCAGGAAATTGTAAAACGAATAAAGTCTCAAAATTAATGCCATAATAATAAGAACCGTGTGGCGAATATCAACACATAAATAATTCTTAAAAAGCTGTGAGTTGGGGAAATAATATGTTGTATAAAACTAAACCAAAGTGAGGAAAAACTGTATAAACTTTGAAGCAATTATATTTTTAATTTAAAAACTAATCATATGAAGAATTTTCGTTAACAAAAAAAAAAGTTGTTAATGGGTTTGAAAAAGTCGATTATTATTGTTAAACAGGTCAAGCCCGTGACGTTTATCAAAAAATTAAGAAACTCATAAACTTTTCATATTCAAAAGTGATTTTACATGTCAAGAATAAAATTTATTCTGCATTTGTATATTTTATTTTTTATCATCTCATAAACACGCCTTTGAGGTTTTTTGATGTTTATATGATAAAGAGATAGGTGCAGCGTATCTCAATATAGGATTAGAATTAGTGTGTATATTTTTTCCATAAAAATCGCGAATTATGATTATTTTAACCGGCAATCGAATATAATTTAGTGAAAAATGTTATATCCGTGTATTGTATATGCTAATCTATCATCCCATATAATAATATACAATGTTATAATTCCTCAAAAATTAAATATTAAACAAAAACGTATTTTAATAACAAATAAAAACAGGAATTAGAGTGGAACATCAAGTTCCAATTTGTGCGTTTGCTCTTCAATATGTGATACCATAGCATCTGAATTTGCTTTGAGTTCTTCTGAGTAAAAGTTAATGCCTTTGACGACAACGTAAGCACTCTCGGACTTCTTAACCGTGCTGTTGAGAACATCATCAGCTTTGAACTGCAAATATGTGATTTTTTCCTCCAATGCTTGAGAAACATCATCAAACTCAGCCAATCGAGCTTCTTGTTCCATAAGTTTCATTTTCAGCTCTTCTACTTTGGCAAGAAGCCTTTCTTTATTATCTTCAAGCGTAACTTTAAGCTGACCAATGAAATTTTGTGCTGATATCTTGAATTCATCAAATTTCTCATAATCAACTAATCTCTTTCCTTGTGGTGTTACTTCTGGTTGTAAAACTTCCTGTTTTGGTGCAGATTTGGATTCGATCGCATACATTTCGATGAAATTCTTGAGGAATGATAGTTTTGTTTTATCCTCTTGAAGCTGGTCAAGTATCTTGTTTGTATCGTATTTGATTTTGGTAGGTTTATACTTGTTATTTTTATCAGTAACTAATTTAGTAAGTTCATCAAGCTGACTCGATTGCTTAATTAGCTCATTGTTGATTGATCCATTCTCAGGACGTGGAAGTTTCAAAACTTTGGGTGGAACTGGTTTAGTTGTTGAGAAAATAGGAACTTGAAGTTTATATTTCTGTTTTTCTGGTTTCTTAATGGTTTTAAGCTGATTATCTATAAACAATGATATGTTAGTTTCTAAATTGGCTGTTTCTTGAATTAATCTATTTGCAATATCGTTAGAGAAGTCATTTATGAAAGTAGTCGATTGTTCTGGTGCCTCTGACTCAGTGCAATCTTTGTCAACCATCTTTTCCGCATATGAGTATAAATCTTCGCATTTTTCGAATAATCTTTCGATTGCTTTCGGATCATAACCCTTTGCACGAGTAGAAATAGCATCTGTTTGTGCTGTTAAATTGTCTACTGTCTTTGTTAAATCTCCAGGAATTTTAGATAATAATGTTGATCCTATTTCTTCAAGATTTAAAACAGCTTTTTTCATTTTAATTATATCATTTTGTGCACATTGAAGTGCTGTATCGCTTTGTCGCCTGGGTCCGCCTATTCCTTGTGTGCTTTTCGTCGGAGAATAAACATATTGTTGACGAAGCATTTTTTGCACGTTTTTTGAAAAGTGACAAAATATTAAAAAGTGTCGTGTCAAAAGTGATGATCTCAAAAGTGCCAATCCTAAAACTTGACAATATAAAAAGTGACTGGGTTAAAAGGTGACAAAAAGGTCACATTTAGGATTCAGTGATTTACAAACGGTTTTAGCCGTATCATTTTTAGCATGTCTCTACAGTCGGTGGATCGTTCCACTAGATTTCATGTAACATGCAACACAACAACGGGAAAAACGGCACTTATTCTTTAATATTTGTCACCTGGCCTGCTTTAACATTCTTTTATTAATTTAGAGTTACGAATCATCCGGATGAACAAAGTCTATGAGAAGACTACTGTTCTTTTGGATGTTTGGAAATCCGATATACAATATTAGTTCCTAAAAACAACTAGTGTAACAAAACGCATTAAAATATTGAGCGAAATACTTGAACCATTTGTTAAAAAATTAAAGCTGACGGAGCATGAAGTTTGAATGTAAATTATTGTTGGGACTGAGAAGCATAAGTAGAATTTGAAATAAAACATAAAGATATGGAAAGGTTTTATGATGGCAATGTGGCCTGATGTGTTGGAATAATACCATGAATAGTATTAAAGTTCAATATAAAAGATGTTTGAAGAAAACAAATAACAAATTGATTTATTGCTATGTTAAAGTTACTTTTTGCATAACTTACAGATTGCCTCAGTAGCCTAGTGGTTATAGCGTGTGCCTCGTAAGCGCAAGGTCGCCGGTTCGACTCCGGTCTGGGGCAAATTTCCTTTTTTATTTTGCAAAAATAATTGTCACTTTTCGAGGACTATCCATGGATGATGATTCCCGCCTCACAGTAAATAAAGTCATGAAATGCATGAGAGCAGGAAATTCCGCTGAAGATACATTCAAGAAATTGGTTGGAGAAAGTCCTGAAAACGTATTTTCAGAGCAAATGCCAGATGCATATTTATGGAACTTTTTAATCCAGTATGCACGCGAACAAACGAGGGAGAGGATTGCTAAGGCACGCAAACCAATACAATCTATGGATGAAATAATCAAACTTATCGAAAATTCAAATCACATAATCGTTATTATAGGAGCAGGTGCTTCAATCGGTCCAGACTTCAGATCTCCAGGCGGTTTATACGATTCAATTGCGAAAGAAGGCTGTTTGGAAGATCCATACCAAGTTTTCGACCTCGACTACTTCAAGAAAGATCCCTCAATATTCTGGCGCTTTGCGCACAAAATTTTCCCAGATAAGAACCCAGCACACTCAGATACACACTATTTCATCGCTGAACTCGAAAAACACGGAAAATTACAAAGATTATATTCGCAAAACGTGGATACCCTCGAATGCGGTGTCCCAGAGTCGAAGTTGAGCTGTGTTCACGGTTCATGGAGGAACAGCGCTTGTCTATCATGTGGAAGGACATTTGATATCGAAGAACTTCGTGCTTCAGTCGAAGCGCAGACGGCTCCAACATGCCCTTGTGGTGGACAAATCAAGCCAGGTATCGTTTTCTTCGGCCAGAAGACAAACATCGAAGATGAAGATATATCTGAGGATGCTGAAGTTGGTGATCTTCTTATTGTTATAGGAACATCTCTAAAAGTTGCTCCTATTTCGATGCTTCCAAACTTCTTCCAACAAATTCCTTCGATTTTGATTAATAGAGAACCAGTTACATGCAGCTTCAGTGCAGAACTTCTTGGTGACTGCAGTGATGTTGTTAATGAACTCCAGAGAGGCCTTGGATGGAAAGAATCGCAAGCACAGCCGAATATCGAGTTTAACATACCAAATAAGTTCTTCTTCCCAGATAAAGATGGAAACATCTCACATGTTTATGAAACGGGTCCTGTTTCCTTTGTTGTTACACCATGTGCACCAAATCCTGATGATTTATTGTAATATTTTTTTTTATTATTATTTCTGTTCATATAATAAAACGATGTTGATATTAAGAAAACATTAACTAATTAATCAAACATGTAGAATATCAACCAATTGATTGAAAAATCAGTTGAATTTGCATATAAATTGATTGAAAAATATATGAATTAATGGAATTTTTCAATGAAAACTTTCATAATAAGAATAAATTTCCTTTCTGCTTGTATATATCTAAGGAGAATAGATATGAGAATAAAATTGTCATGTAAATAAATTTATTTGGCATAATGAGAAAACGTTGAAATTTTGTTATAAAAATTTATCTATACATTATATAGATGTATACGATGATTAATAATGAATTAGAAATCAAAATAAATGATTTCAAACAGACCTCGACATCGTCTTTTTCCTATTGATATGGTTATTGTTAGAAACGCAATTAGTGAAGGATCCTTGGCAATCAAGAAGAAACAACTAGGTCTTACATATCAAATCGATGAAAAATTGCAAAATACTCATCCATCAAGGTGGAGATTGACAAACTTCGGAAGAATGCAGGCTGCCGAGACTGGAAATTGGATCAACGAGCACTTTCCACACCAGTTTAATGCATATCTTACAGGAGAATTTGTCCGCTCTATAGAAACTGCCGCAACAATGAAATTAAAAGGCGCATTATGGAAGCCATCGCTATACCTTAGACCACGAGAGTTTGGAAATTATTCTATTTTGTCCCGCGGAGTCTCTCCAAAGCAAATCACTGCACAACGCAATATTAAAGAAAAAATCAGAGACTCCTTCTACTGGACACCGCCAAATGGTGAATCGATCGCCCAACTTACGCTTAGAACTGAACGTGTAATTCATTGGATAAGAAACAGAGTTCCACAAGACGGAGCTGTTGTCATTGTCACGAATAAGGATATTATGGAAGCTCTAAGGATTCGTATCGAGAAAATTTCGCAATTAGAATACGACAGAAGAATTCTTCATTGTCCAAAGAACGAAATGCTTCACTATTGTTCGATTTTACACTATTCTAGGAGAAATCCGAAGACCGGTGAGATTGTTCCTCGCTACAGTTGGATGAGAGTTTGCACTCCTTGGCTTGGCAAGAATTATTCCAAGGAAGACTTCAAAGAAATACATGAACGTTCTTATAAGAACGAAGAATTACTTGCTGAAGTATCGAATGTACCATGTTTGTTTTAAATTGAGTAAAATATTGATTCTAATACAATAGTACTCTCCTTACGCCTTAATTTTGTCAATCTAAATGGGGTTTTTGGTTGATTTGTTAGTTATAAAATATTTAATAAAAAATTGCCAGGGATAACTATGAACTTTTCTTGATTTAAACTAGTGTATTATTCCTTATCTTCATAAATATTAAATTTAAATTGGCTAAAATATGGAACTGAACTAATTTACTAAAAAGGCAAAATTTTGGTAAATATAGATTTATTACATATAATGGGAGTGATTTTATGATTTCATTTTCTCTTTTATCGTTTTGTTTTTTGCAAAAATTAAAATCTAAAATAAAAAATGTATAATATGTCTGATGTAAAAAGGTGATTTTTATTTCAAAAAAAAATGAAATTTAAGTTAAAAACGTTGGCTGGTGAGGAGATGGAGATTGAAACGGATGAAAACTGCACAGTCTCTGATCTTCTCCAGGAAGCATGTAAGAGATTTGGTAAATCGAGCGAAAATTCGATGTTAATATTCCAAACTCGCAAATTAACCGTGCCAAAACAAAAATTATCAGAAATTAACTACCAACCAGGGAAATTCATCATATTTCATACGGTGCAAACAAAATCACCCAACCAACAAAATACAAATTCCGCAATAACTACAAACAATGAAGAAGCACCTTCGGAGCCTGCTAAAAGTGAGCAGATAAGCAAAGAAGAACAAAAAAGACTAGCAGAAGCTGAAAGGCAAGAGAATTTTAATCGCGCACTAGAAAATATTACAGCAATGGGCTTCTCAGCTGATCATGCCCAAGAAGCTTTACGTATAGCAGAGGGAAATCAGAATGCAGCTCTAAATATTATCCTTAATCGAAGATTGAATCATCAAAATTACAACGAAAGGAGAATAGAAGAACAAAGAGTTAGGCGAGAAAGGAGACGAAATGCTAAGAAAATCAGGCTTTCACCTTCAACTTCTCATTCTCAAGATAAAAGAATTGATTCGCTTCCAGGATTCAAAATTGCTGCTGATAGAAAGTTCACAGGTCCTGTTATAGACCTATATTCCGATTTCATTCGTAACAATGAGCAAACGATGGAGAGATTAAATCGAATTATTCAAGAACAGTCTTTAGAGCTGATGGATTCAATCCAACAGAATCCATCACCTATGGTATCGATGCTGGGCTTCGCTGTGCAGTCAAATGAGATCAGCGGGATTCAGACAGCACCATATACAGAAATCTTCACAGAGCCTCTTCTTAAAGCATTGAATCTGTCTATTGAAGATGTACCAATCATTAAGAGGCTCATTAGAACAGGTGCTCCGCTCCACATAGCTGTTCGCGCGTTTCAAGCGACGCATAACGAAACAATTGCATTGAGTTTGCTTAGAAATCGATTTTCATGAATGTTGATCTATTATTATTTTGTTTTATTAAAGTATAGATTATTTGTATGCATAGATTATTTATAATATGAATTTAATGATTTTGAGAAATTTTGATGAAACAAATCCATCAACAGATTTATAAATCAAATCTTTTATTATTGAAATTCATAACTTATTTAAAATAAATCATCTAATTTTAATTTCAAAATAAACTCATGTGTCCGAGAAAGACTAAAATTATAATATCATTTTACCTGGAAGTATACATAATATGATTACTGTTTTAGCCATAACCCTTTAAACTCATATGATTCAAGCTTAGGAATATTAGGATGCGACTTCGAAGATATCTTGCTAATAAAGCTAATTCGGTTTATTTAGCAACGCATTTTTCCAGTGAGGCGCTTGCAGATATCGTGGCTATCGGATTGTGCAGCCCAATCTAATGGAGTCTCTTTATCCCGATTTTTCTTTGAGACGTCGGCACCATTTTCAAGACATAAATCAAGAAGCAATACAGTGATTGACTTGAAGCTTTCATTAGAATATACAAAATTAATCCCTACGTTTTGATCTTTATTAATAATACTAAAAATGAGACACTGATGTTTTGGGATTCGAATATTTCCGCTTGTCTAATTCAATCGCAAATATCTCTACCCAAAAACCAATCGGCAACATCATTACTGTAATATATCAATGAATTGGTAAATGAAAAACGATTATTAATAATCAATCATGAATGCGTTCGTAGTTTTTGATAATTGCAATAATAAAATCAAGGTCAATGTGATATTCAATGTAATAAACTTATGCTTAGTATTTGCACAACTTGCTTTTATGAAATGTGATCGAATTTCTCTTTTTGATAACTAGTTATCACCTTGATTAATTAATTTCAAGGCCATATTTTGTATATATTCATTTGGAGCATTATCGATGACAGTCTGTAGGAAACTATTAATATATATGCTTGGAATTGATCTTTTGATATTTTCCGGGCCAATATTAAGTAAAATCTGGATCAATGCAATCGTTTCAATGGCAAAACGATCACCAAATTCATTCCTTTTGATGTTTTCTCGAATTAATAAAATTGCTGAATTAAAAGCTTCTTCATTAGGAATTACTTCAATGACTGTAGACATACAATCTGTCAGCGCCGAAAATAATGATTCATCAGAAAAAGAATAAATCTGCGAAATATTATATGAAATTGCTGAAGAAAATCCATCAAAATATGGGAAAAACTCTTGCTTATGTATTCCTTTGAAGAAAGAATTCAGTGAATCAAAAGCCATCGCTTTGATATCTTCATTTAAGTTAATCGACGTAGCAATTGATAAAAGACAAGTTGTGATCTCATTTGCATTGCTTTCTAAGCTAATATTAGCTTTCGATATATAGAAATTAAGTGAGTTTATAGAAATTATAATTTTTTCTGTTTCTGAATAGTCATTCAAGTATTGATACATCATATTAAGAACAGTCTCAACATAGCTTGGATTAATAAGAGAACAAGCTGAAATTAATGAAATTGATTCTGTAATATAATATTCATTAAAACATTTTTGTGCAATATGGAAAAATATTGACTCATTTTCATTTGAAACCATTTCTTTCATTATATTCATGATTATTTCTAAAAGATCTTCATCTTGAAATAAAAATGATTTTTCTGCGATTTTAATGATTAATTCATTGTCAATAGTTGGAATAACACCAAATTTGCTGATTATGCTGTTCAAAGTGAATAAACTGCCAAAAGTTTTGTAATTAAAAAGAATTTCACAAATTTCTTCAATGTTAATGGATTCTTGATAGCAAAATTCGATAATCAACTCACTAGAGGCGTATATAACATCTATAGTTTCCGAATTTACCAAATTTAGAAGCTCAATTTTAAATTTATCTCCGAGACTGTATTTTTTGACTAATTTCGTTAGTAAATCAATAGATGCGAGCTTGACTTCTAAATTATCTGATTCTAAATAAGCAAAACTGAAATCTATTAAATCTGAAATTATTTCTTCAATATCAATTAATTCAGCCATTATTCTTAGTACAACCTCTTGATATCTTTCATCAACATTAATATTTGATGTGCAGAAGTCCCAAAAACTTTCTTGATTTGAAATCAAAAATTCTTCATTTTGCAACATAATTAAAACAAGTTCTAGAACAATATCATACAGACCTTCTGCTGTTAGACAAAGTTCCAACATTGGCTCAAACAAATTTTCGTAATTTATCAATTTTTCTTCATTTTCGTTTTCATTTAAACAAGCTTCTGTTATTATTTCTATTGCTATGCTGCATATGTTATCATCATCGCTGCTTAACAGTTCTGTTATCGAATTTATGAAATCCGGGCTGATTGAAAGCCAATTATACCAAAATTGAGTTAATTTCAGCCAAAAACTCAAACAACTGAGAATTAATTCATCATTTTGTGTATACGACATCATTGCGTTTATTAGGCGCAGAAACTCGTCTTGATCAAGAGAATAAATCGTTTCGAAATAAATTGTTAATTGAGAATATAAATTTATGCATGATTGAAGTATTAAAGTTGATTTTTCATTTTCAAGGACTGGCAGTAAACTATTGGAAACAACCTTAGTGATACAAGCATCATATTGAGTGTTTTCGAAAAAATAATTTAATGAATTCAAGCAAGAAACTCGAACATAATCAAGAATATCATTTGATATTGCATGTTGTATAATTGTTTCTAGTGGATTTTCTTGAATATTTTGTTTAATTAATAGAGATAAAGCAGATGCTGTTAAATGTGATGAAATATTACGGATAACTGCATTATCTGATGCAAGTAATACAATAAGTTCTTTAAGAAATGAAATTGTAAATTCTGGAGGAAAAATTAAATTTTGTTTTGATAAATCGTTATTTTTAACTGCTCTAACTGCCTTTATTGCATTTTGAAAAGGATGAATAAGCAAAGAAAGCCCAGAAATTATCATATTCTGGCTTTGATTTTGTGAAATTATTAGATAAACTCTTTCTACAAACGAAATAGGATTTGTCTGCATGAAATTTGAAAGATATTCTGCTATTTGGCTCTGAATCTGATTGTTATCAGTTGTAAGATTCGATAAACAAAAAATAAGTTTTTGTTCATCATCCATAAATGACAGTTTTCACCACAAATATTATTAATTTTGAACTTATACCATTTAAAAATTGATTTAAACAAATATTTGGAAAAAAATTCAAAATTTCAAATTTTCAAAAAGTTATTAAAAACAACCATATAAATAGAAAATATTACTATAAATAATGTTATATACATTATATCAGCTCTTGATTTTTAGTTTTAAAATTTCAAATTTTAGAAAGTTGTTTTTGCATAAAACAACCAGACAAATAAAAAATATCGGTACAAATAAGATTATATATTGAATGCCAAACCTTGATTTTTAGTATTTAAAATTTCAGGTTTCCAAAAAATCGTTTTTAGTAAAAATAACTATATTAATAGAAAATATTGATGTATATAAGGTTACATTTTGAATATAAGCTCTTGATTTTTAGATTTTAAATTTCAAAAATTGAATTTTTGAAATTTTGCAGATTTTTGATGATATTTGTGTTATATAGCTTGTGTAGATACCAAATATATAGGTTTTGAAGGTGGTGTCTCCAGAATTTTCATATCACATGTCTCAAGATTTTAGAAAATATTATGACCGATCCAAGATTAGCAAACGAGGAGGAAGAGGAAGATTTCAGCGAAGTCAACTGCACATTCGGCTTCTTCGATCCTGTTCCTTCTGATGCTATGACAATCAGCGCTTTCATGCCGCGCTACGTTCCAATTAACAGACTCGAAATCGCTAGAGCAATTGCATGCCAAAACCGTGTCGGAACAACAATCAAAGAGCAAATAGAGAATGGAATGCCAGGAGACAACTTCTTCGGCTTCAATTCCGTATTAAATCTCGGCGCTTACAAAGACGTTCTTTCAAGCATTGACCCATTCATCAAGTGGCTCATTGGACTCGGAAACCCAGCTTTAACACAAGTTCTCAGCCAAAATCTTAATACAACAGGATGGATCATCAATGAGCGTGCCCGCGGTGTCCCTGATGGTCTCGCACCACACCTCATGCGTGGCTTGTGGAAAGAAATCCAGTGGGCCACAGAAGATCTTGATACACAGGAAGATCGCGATTCTTTCAAGTTTACACACTACATCATGATCAAGAAGGTCGCTATGACAGAAGATGGATTCGTTTTCCCGAATATCGAAGATGAATTTTTCTACAAAGAAGCTACAGTTAAAATCGAGTTCGAAACTGGTGGAGAAGATGGTGACCTTGATGGTGTTGATTATCACCACATGGTTCTTCTCTTCGATCCACAGGTTTTCATCAATGTTCGTCAGCAGCTTAACCAGACATTCATGATCGATGAATCAATCTACGAGAACGAAAACAATTAAATTTACACTATCAGAATTAGAGTTATAATAAAGACATTATTTGAGATTTTTAATAATTACATTGATTCACAAATTATTATCCATTTACACGCCTATACTAAAATATAAAATGATTATGTTATACAAACTCATTCTTAGTCATATTTGATTCATGATTTTTATAAAATTTGTAGTTATTGCATTAAAATGAAGTGAGAAAGGTTGTGCTGCATAAATTTTCTAAAATTTATAATTTTTATGAGTTTAGCCTCAATAATTATTAAAATTAAATTGAATTTAGAAAAAATGATTGTTTTAAGCGTTTTGACATTCCACGTGATGTATTTTCATCATGTTTCAGGGAAATTATACAAGAAATGGATGTTAAAAAAGATTTTTTCCTAAAATTTGAATTGATAAAATAAACAACATCATTAGTATTTTAAATATATAAACATGGAAACAAAAATATATATAAAAACAAAAGTTATTTCTTAGCGAGTGGAGGGAGTTTCTGGCCTTTCACTCCAGGTGTTACTACTGATGGAGGCCTCGAGTTTCCTGATGCCTGCATTAATCTGTTGATCTTGTTGCTCGAGTCAGCCATTTCCTTTCTCAGGACCATCCAGTCGTTGTGGTCCCTGTCTAGGGCATCTTTAGGTATCTTCGCCGTATCAATTGCATCATCGACTTCATCGATTCTCTTGTTTATGCTGTCGAGAGATTTGTGCATCGCAGTTTGGATCTTCTGTATATCTTTTTCGTGCGCTAAGCGCATCTCTTTGTCCTTCGCCGCCAGCGTGGACCTCAGCGTGTCTAGCTCCTTCTGTGATGCAAGTAATTCAGCTTTAAGCTCTTCTTCAATCACTGACACTTTTTCTTTCTTGCCTTTGTTAGCTTTTGCAGCATTTATATCTTCTTTCAGCTTCATGACGATTGTCTGCTGCTCTGCGATTGTTTTGTTGTATTGGTCAACCTTTTCTTCCCATTTGTCATCATCTTGTTCCGCGGCTTCTTCAACTCTTCTTTCTGCGTCAGCGATTTTCTTCAGCAGGTCCTGCTTTTCTAGTTCCAGTAGTTCTATTTCGTCTTCGATCGGCACCGACTGCAGTTTGAGTCTCTCCAATTCGACTAAGCAGTTCTTGTTATACGACTCAATGGCATTCATTGAGAACTTCTCCTGTCTGTGCCATGCATCATAGAAACGCTTGGCTCTGTGTAAAAGTTCAGCGGCGATTTCGTCATCTTCTGACAGTTTCTCTGGACCGAAAGAAACATTTATATATGTATCCAGCTTGATGACTTTAGACGTCTGGCGCTTGAATCTCGGCGGCTTGTTCTGTGGTGGCGTTGGTGGAGGAGTGACTGGCTTGATTGATTCTTTGGCTTTCATTTCTTCTTCGAATTTATCTCTCGCTCTAGTTAGAGCTGTGATTTCTGCTTCTAGCTTCTTCCTCGTTGCGTCGGATTCCCTCAGGATTTGGTTTAACTTGTTTTCCAAAGTGTGTCTGAGCTTCTTTGCTTTATGCTTTTCTTGTTCTACGTCTAAGTCAGCTTGCTGCGTGAGTTGTTCGAGAGTTTTGATGTGAACTTTCGAAATCATTTTCATTTCATTCGATTTTTCAGCTAGAACCATCTCACTGCGCTTCATTATTGTATCGACTTTATCTTTATACCTTCTGTCGGCATCTTCAAGCTGCGTTCTTGTAGTTTCGATATTATTTCTAAGAATTTCTATAGTACTTTCAGACTGGATTCGTTCTAATTCTGTTTGATGGGAAATTTCCTTCATAGCAAGTTGATGAGCGGCTTCTAATTTTCTAAGTTTCTTTTCGAATTTTAATTGAATTTTTTCTTTCTCGTCTTTTATCTTTTGATTGCGAATTTCATCGATGTGTTCGATCTGATATTGAAGGTTTTCTGCTTCTTTTGCAAAAGCAACAATGTTATCTGATTTTTGTTGAATTAAAGAGTTAAATTGCTCTTGGAGTGAATCCATTGTTGTCTTATTTTGTGCAATCATGGATTCTATCTGTTGTTTAAACTTATCGTTCATTGTTATGGTTACATGATCATTTGTTTCTGCTAGCATCTCTTTTTGCTTCTTTAACAATTGCAAACGTACTCTTGATGCATCAATGGACGTAGAAAGCGTGTTCTCCTGCAATTCGTATTCGTTTTTTAATTTCGTTAAATTGATTTCAAGCTCTTTCGCATGCTTTATATGAGATTCTGTTTCTGATTTGAGACGCTGATTGAACATATCCCTTGCGTTCTGTAGTTCGCTTGCAACTTTTTCTTCTTCTTCCTGATTAATTAATTTTGATTGAGCAATATTCGTTTTATATTGCTCTGCAAGTATGTCTACTTTCTCGCTGAACATCTTCTGAGCATTGGCAACCGATGAATCGAATAATCTTGTCTTTCGATCAAGATCTGTATAAAGTCGCTCTATTTCTAGCCTGAATTTATTCATTTGTGGGTTTGGTGATTGTATTATTTTTGTCTCAGCAGTCAATCCCAATGATACAGTCTGCAATATCTGCGCCGCGTCTGAAAAAATATCAGAGATATGCGCATTGATTGCATTCTCGTTGTACATCTGAATGAATTGGACAGGCTTGGACAGCCTCTCGGTAACCCGCACGAAGTCTCCGTGTATTTCATTGATGCGGAACCGTGCGGGCTCCAAAATACTTTCCATAATTTTTTTAAAAAATCGTTTTTTGTCTATCGTCCAGATTTTGCTGTTTTTCGCTTGATTCATGCATATATATACCTATTGATGCGTGAATTATCTTTTTTTCAATTTCACGCAATTTATTTTTTTAAATCTTTATTGGACAATAAATAAAAACTTTTAGCCAAAGATGCAGCGTATTAATCGAGCTAGTATTCTACTCGTGGTATAGATCTTATCCTTAAGATATCTAAGAAGTTCATAAGTTGATTATTCAATATCGCAAATCTAACAAACAAAGCTAACCATGTAAACCTTATAAAGAATCCCAGTAAATATGAGGTTTTGAATCAGAGAACAAAAATCTAATTAGAGTAGATAAAGATGGTCAATTTGACAATATTTGCATAATATGGTTTTAACTGATATTACTAGAACTATTGTAAGTTATGCAAATCATAATTCTATTAAATTTAATTTGATAATGTATTAATCTATTATAGTGTATTAATTTTTTCACCATATTTGCATGTTTTTATGACTCAAAACTACAACTGTGCTTAATATCTATTCACATTTTAGGTTTTTAATATTTTTGAATTCGAAATTTAAAATGGACTTTAGTCCTATTGTCTCCGGTAGCCGGCTAACCTCCTCGAATTTCGGCAATCGGCCAAAATGGCTAAGGCCCTAA
>MRSU01010402.1:0-43140 GCA_008369845.1 Trichomonas gallinae
TTTTTTTTTTTTTTTTTTTTTTTTTTTTTTTTGAGTTTCATAGGGATAATAGTTTTTGTTTCTAAATCATTAATTCCAATTCGGGAAATCAGAGAAGCCCAAAAGCATAGCTGTTATGTTTGATTTTGTTATAAAATATAGATTATAATAAGAATAAAATCAATAAAATAATTGAATTATTTTATTATGTTTTGAGTCCAGTTGAGTACTTTCTGTTTGTGAAAACGTACATGTCTGGAAGTGGAGTGCTAAGTTGAGTACCACTAGATGTAGTCACGTTAGCGACAAGCTTTCTGTAGATGTTCTCGCCTTGTGAAAGAGACAAAACTTTATTTGATCCCTTCTTGATGGCATCCTGTAGGCTTTGATCTGGTGTGTCCAGCTTGCAGAGGATGTAGTTGTCCCTGTAAATTTTGATCCTGCAAGGAACTGTTCCGAGCTCAATGGAAACGTTATCAGGGTTGTACTTGAGGAAGTCGTTGCCTGTAACTGCGACGAGATTTCCGCCGTCGATTGGCCCTCTGTCTGGGAAGAGATCTGTGACACCAAAGATTTCTCGGAGTTCTCTGTTTGCGCAGACAACTGCAGCCGGTGGGCAAGTGATTGAGCCGGCATAGCCATCGAACTTCGCTGCAAAGCCGTCTTTCTTGCAGAAAGTCTCTTGGCCGTCAACAACGAGCCTGACTTTCTTGTCTGTGCCACACCAAACTTGGTAGCATCTTGGTTCGGCAATTAAGCCACCTGTTGCTGACTTTTGGAGTGTAGAAAGGGCGCACGTTGAGTTAGCGACGAATGATTCGCCGTAGGTTTCTTTTTTGTAATTTGAGTCAAGCTCAAGTCTCCTCTTAAGACCTGCTGAACCCTCATCTCTGCATGAGTACCATGGTAAAATGAGGTTTGCGAAATCAAGAAGATCATCCGAGCCGACTTTGTTTTGAACATCTGGATTATACCATTTTTCATGGCCATATTTTTCATATAATGCAGACCAGCTTTCAAGAGAGCAGACGCCAGTATATGTGTAATCATAGAAGCAGGCGTTGAGAGCTTCTGATGTGCATTTATATGAAGGTGGGAATGAATGCTGCGGGGGCTTTAATAGAACATCCTCTGTTACTTCAATCTTAGGATTCAATTGATCGTCAAGATAAACCAAGTCTTCGATTAAATCTTCAGATGGAACATACCATCCGGAATCCCAAAGCGTGTAATAGAAAATAGGACTCAGCCAGCCTGGACCGTATGTTCTGCCCTGCATAAGGTCAGTGAAGAAAAGTCTTTCATTAGGATGAGAACCTGCTGTACCAGATGAGCCACCATCTTCGATTTCAAGACCCAAATTGGTGTTCTTCTTTACATGGAAGCGCTCGTTTACGAATTTGGTAAGCTTTGGAGTGTTCAAGAAAACATGTCCAATGTCCATTTCCGTCCGGCTCTGCAATTCATTGAGGCTGTGAACATCAGAAAGTACTTTTCCATCTGCATCTGTGTATTTCAATGCGTTACTATTCTGCTCATCTTTATAATATCCCCAATGGCTGCTGCTGAATGATAAAATATGGTTCAATTCATGAATAACAGTCATAATGAATTGTCTGTTTCCTGATTCAAGCGTTTGAGCAGATTCTGGGAGTTTCGAAGGATTAATATGAATATTTCCTGATAAGGGTCTGTGTGTAGTTGGGTTTCGGCTTGCTGCGCTAGCAAAAGCAAGACCAGAAGATCCTACATCAAAATCTGAACCTCTTGCGTAAACCGTAATCGTAAGTTGATCAGAATCACTTGGATACAATTTTATTCTTTCTGTAAGGTATGCGTGGACATAATTAAACGTGTCTTTAATAATTTGCTTCTTTGAAGCCGTCAATACATCGGATTCTTCGCATTTAGCGTTTTGTCCACTTCCTGTAGTACCCTTTCCTGTGCATGCTTCCTTATCATCATCAATCAAAGCCATATCGAATTTTAATTTAAATTCGGCGGCATTATCAAAAGTAATATCTTGTCCTGGAGTTGATGAATTCGTAGTTGTCGTTATCTCCTTTGTAACCCTAATTGGTTCTGGTTCGTTCGATCTCATTGCCTTGTGCTCATAGTAATCATGCATGCATGTCACAATCTCCGAGGAAGACAAGGAGGCGAAGATGAAAACAAACATTATGATTTTTTGCACTTTTCAAAGCATTCAATTTCATTTTGATCGGATATATATTGTTATATGTTATTTTGATGATTTTGTTTTTCAATACTTTACAAATTAATTCAAAAGCAAGAATTATAGAATTTAAATATTTATATATTAATTGATATTACAATAAATGAATCAAAATTTTTCTCTTTCATTATTGAAAAATTGTTATAAAATGTGGTATATATGCGATCGATGAGTTCCAAAAAAAATATAAAAATGAAGTTTTTCATAGAATCGTAAATAATAATTGAATGGAAAATTATCGTTGATCAACATCGATGTAAAGTTTACAAAAATCTGGTATGTCTTTATAAAAAAAATCCCGTTCGTATTCAAATACATCTTATTAATAGTTCTTTGTTCGAAAAGTCGATAATCTTTTTTCCTTTATTATTTGACAAAAATAAGAGTTTATGACATGTAAAATGATGTAAGATTTGTCGGAATCAATATATTTTAGATATGAGCTTGATTTTGTTATTCATATCTTAAAATCGTTGAAACACATAAAAATCCTCATCATGAGAAGAAGATTTAACGCCTTCATGATGACTTTTTTATGAAGCACAAATCAAAACTGTGATGTTGCCTTAATCTTCAGCCTTGACATATATATATTCTGAGAGCTGTGATAAAGAATTTAACAACTTCAACATGCTATATCTTGGAGCACAAATCAAAGCCTTATTGGCAACATAAAATTGAAGGTAAATCTGTTAAACTCAATATCATTGGGAACGACACAGTCATACTTGATGTTTCCACTATATTTTTTTGATTGAACGATTAAATTAGTTTCATACTAATATTCGTTTTTATCATCGAAGAAATTCTCTTTCACAGCTAAATTCATAGCATTAAAATCTCTTTCTGCATACCGTCGAGACATGTGATATAACAGTCAGTTTAAATATGGAAGATTTCAGTACGAATCATTTTTTTAATATAGGTTCTTATAGTGTCAACCCCTATTTTATTTTTCAAAGCTTGACGTTAATTCAAAATTAATGAGTAATGGAGACAGAATTATTCAGACGCCTCGAACGCCTAAAATTAAGACAATGAACTCGTCAGACATTATGTCGCCACTAGTCAAAACTCCAAAGAATAAATCACCATTATTAAAAAAATCACACTCATCATATCCGGACTTTTTCTCAAATCTTTCATCACCTCGAATTGTTTCAAGCCCATTAATGAAACGACCTGTAAGAAACGATATACCTACAAAACCATATTTTACATATGATATTGGGCACGTTATTCCAGATTTTTACCGATCTCCACTTGATTGGTCGGCACAAAACATTATTGGAATGATAGGACAAAAGAAACCATTACTTTATAATTTAGATCTTAATAAATCGATTCAGATATTTTACCCTTTCAATGACTGCAATGCTCTTAAATTCTCACCAAATGGAGGAATTATGGCTCTTGGATCTGATAATGGCGTAATTTCAATTTTCAGCTTCGAAGGAAACCAAATAATTGCATCATATCAGAACAACCACACATCTGTCAACTCCATAGAATACAATAGCAACTGTCTAATCTCATCCAATAACGATGGCACAGTAACAATTTATGATGATCGAGATTCTAACGAAAATCCGATCATTCTGCAAGCGTTTGAGTCATATGCGATAACTACTAAGATCAATCCCACTGGAAATCTGTTCATGGTTTCATCAGATTCTCCTATAGTAAGAATTTGGGATTTTAGGAAACTGGATGAGCCTTATTGCGAGTTTAGCGAGCTAAACTCAACCGTTCGCGCTGTAGATTGGAATCCGCTGCAGCCAAACATCGCTGCTGTTGGTGGAGGCTTTGAAGATCGACAGATTAAAATCTTCAACTGCGACAACGGCAAAATTCTTTCCTGTGCGACGACAACATCCCAAATATGCAACATATTCTGGAACAAGGACTATAATGAGATTGTCGCAACTCATGGTTTTACTGATTATCATATTTCACTCTGGAGGGCTTCTGACTTGAAAAAGTTGTCAACTATCAATGTCAACCACGACAGAGTGCTTTATGCGGCAATGTCGAGAGATAATTCAAGATTAGTGACATCTTCGCCAAAAGATCCTCTAATGTTTTGGCTAATGTTTCCTAAGTCTGCAACTAAGACAGATATTGAATCTAAGTTTATCAGATAATTTTCATGAAATTTGTTTTTTTTTTTTAAATGTTTGAATTTTTATTGTAACCCTTCTTATTTTTCCAATACTGCTACACTGAATAATATATTTTGAATCTGCACTGTTTAAAAATCTCTTTCAACAATAAACCAAATTTTAAATGCATAATTGATCTTTTATATGTGAGAACCTTATATAAAATCCAAAAGGAATGTATCAAATATGTTAAAATTGATGATTTCTCTATTTAATAAATTAGGATTGAATTTAACAATGATAATGATGGATTTCTCATTTGACATAATAATATTTAAGTAAAATCTAGCAATATGATAGATAATTCGATATGTTTACAAACAAATAATGAAAATTTGATTTTAAAAAACTAGTCACGAAGCTTTGGAGAAACAAATACAAGCATCCAATTCATGTTCTCAGAAATATGTGGATAAATTGATGGATGGAACAAGAATCCTGGTAAAATTAATATTCCATCAAGAAGAAACAGAACAACCCAAAATGTTCTGACGACTTTGAAAAATATGAACATGCACACGAGTATTGAGATCCATGAAAGCTGTCCAAAGAAAGATAAATCCGATAATTTGATAAAACAGCTGTTATAAAATGAGTAGTAGCGGCTTCCGAAAACCGAAATGATATGTGCAATGTTTTCCAATGGATATATTCTGTTTGACGCTGTAGAATCGTAGTCTACAGGAACTGATGGGAAAAATACGCTTGAGAGAACTCCATGGTGCTCGTGAATCATTGCTATATATACCAAAGAGACTGTGATAATGATTGTAACATTGATTATCGATAAATTAAGGAAATAAATTATTATTCCCCAAAAGTTTATGTATAAGAGTGCTAAAATAAGTTGGACGGGTCTTCTCCATAGAAAGAATGCCTGGATTTTGTCTATTGTGTCTTTATAAGGCGTTAAAATTTCAACTAAATTTTGTTCGTTAAGCTCTGGCGAATATGGAACATTGAGACGAATTGTCTGCTGTTCTTCATGCTGCTGAGCCTCCTGCGCGAGCTCAGAGTTTGAAGATGAAGCGCTAAAACCAAAATCAGTCATTTTTTTGAATTCTGCTAAACAAGATTAAAATATGACGTGTAAATATTGTATTTGTCATGTAAATTAAAATTGGTGAAAAATTCATATCATAAACTCATGCATATGTAGGGTATAATACTAATTGAGAAAACAATAATCATGTTATTTTCCAATAAAGAGAATAATTTTCAAGCATTTCTTACTTGAAATATGTTAATATGTTAATATTTTAAAAAATATTATGAGGTTTAATTTACAACAAGGATATTAAGTAGATTTGAGTTATATGCATTACATATGTAGAGCATTCTAGAAAATATCTGGTTAAATAAACAAAATATAAAATTTCATGCTCTGATCTTCTTATTAACTCTGTTAGTACTTGAAAAACAGGTATGGGATTCAACATTCACGTTGATTTTGTTGAAAATGTCGAAAAACGAAATGAAATTCTGCATTGAAGATAGAATCAATTGTAAGATCCATAAAAGGATGTGATAAGTAAAGAAATATGGATAATATCAATTAAATGTTATTCCTTTTGAATTTCAAGTTTAATATTGTAATATATTGCATCTAAGAGCTCTTCTAATTCTCTAATAGATCCTACGCGATATTCGTCTTTATCAGAACCAAAAATAATAGAATTCTTTTCTAAATTAAAAGTTGGTGCGATTGGTAATGACGATAAAAATGTAATTGTCTTTAAAGAAGCAGCTCCCTTTGTGAAGGTTATTTTGTCTGGGTAAACAGTGTATTGCAATTTAGTTTTAATAAACGCAATAATTTTCTTAACGTAACCTGTACTTGATTTTGGTTGAGTGTTATGGAGTATGATATTATTCCATTGACTATATGCGGTACTGACGTTTTCAAGGAAGTGAAACGTATCAAAAATAATATATGAATAAGTAAATATAGAATTTCCTGCAATATTAGTATCATCGTAGAATTCTAATACATTTGGATATGGATAATTGGTGTTAGGTCTAAGTTTGTATATTCCCATATGAATTGCCGCAAAGGGTTCTGAAGATTCATTGTCAGAGAGCTCAATGAACTGGCCTATAAACTTTATCCAGCATCGTTTCCAGCTTTTTGATGAAGGAAAAAGAAAATTGTAAAACATTTCAAGAATGGCATTTTTTTGAAAAAAAGAAAAAAATGGATGCAGGGGAGATCGAATCCTCGGCCTCAACAATGCAAATGTTGCGCTCTACCACTGAGCTATGCACCCTTTACATTGGTTTTAATCTTGTATATCTTTAGATAATAAAATTATATCATTATTCTTAAAATCAACAAAAATGTTATTTATAGAAATACTGCATCAATGTACTGCAAAAAATTGATTTGGTAAACTTGCACTATTAAATCATTTTATGAAATTTTCATATCATAGGATTTCTATTATCATATTATGATCACTCTATAGATTGGATTTCTTTTATTTGGTACTTTGCTAAATATACCAATGATTTTGTATGATATGATATAATAACAATTTTAGATTAAAAATAATTACAGCAGGCAATATTTGGTATTAATACATGATATTGGATCAATTTCTCATGGAATTGGATAGAGATTATTTCGAAATTATTTTCTATAATGACATTTAAATGGAATTTTGTACTCATCAACTCTATATAAGCATTTTGTGAGAGTAGAAATCATTGAATTGAAGCTTATCAAATTATATTTTTGAAATTCATGTATTTGAATGGAAGAATGATGTAATAATCATATATGGAATCATTAGTTCTGAGTACAGCGGATCATTCTTGGATTCTAGATTATTTAATTGCTTGACGATTTTATCAAGGATTTTTTGCATGTTAGCTACAGAATCATCAGGAGCAAGTCTGGTTTCATATATGGCAATTGTGAAAATCCACATTAAATCATTTTTATTGTATGGAATTTCGTAATTTGCAAATAATCCAAATAAATCGCATATATCATCACACCCTGCAACACTACTGAGAACTGGAGGCTCTCCGTTCTCAATACTTTTGAGTAAATTATCGATATTATTTTCTTCGTGAGATTTTCCGAGAACATTTATGTAGATTCTCATGTATTGGAACCACATCATGAATTTCTCCTTCCATTCTTTATCAGGAAGAAGTTCTTCCTTTAAATTATTTCCATTTGTCGTTGAAATATATTTAAAAGCTGCTGAATTTGATTCTGTTGGCTTCTGTTTTTCACTGTTGTCCTCTTTTTGCTGTTTTTCGTCGGTTTCTTTCTTCTTTCCTGTCATTAATTCGAAAACACTTGGCTTCATATAAATAATAATGAAAAATAAAACATATCCAATAAAAAACAATTTATTAAAAACATTTATATATGGTTGGCTTTCTTCGAATCTATAACAAGATTAATAATGAATTGCTGAGTATTCAATGTTGTCCAGAATGTTCCAAATATCCTATTTGCATACACATGCTGGACTATGCCTGCATAGTTAAATCCGTTCAAACTCGTTAGTACATAATCTCCAATTGTCACATTATTGCCTGATGAATCTTTGGCCCCTGTTTGATCTTGTATTCTTGTCCATTTATCATGCACTGTGATTTTCTGAAGCATTCCAAACACATTCAAACAATAGCAGAAATTGCTGTTCGATGTAAGAACTTGCATTGCCATATTGTTAACCATAACAAGATCTCCTGATTCTGGCAATAGTCCTGTCTTTTCTGTCATCAAGTTTATCTTTTCTCCAGATTTAATCAGTAAATCTTCACTGAAAACACGTGTTTGCTGAAGAGGAGCAACAAGAACGTTAGTATTATTGTGATCAAGCACGACAAACTGTTCATCAGTCTCAGCATGATGGACAACATCGCCAATAACATACTGACTTTCTGTGTATTCGGTCTTTGATGATTTAAATTCTGCGATTTCATCATCAAATCTACTAGAAAGCTCACGTTGTATTACGTTCCTAGTGAACAACTCTTGTCTTTGTATTTGCTTCATTCTTGCTTTTTCTTCTTCCTCTTTTCTTAGTCTTTCTTCTATTTCTCTTCTGATTCTTTCTTCTTCCGCTTCTTTTTCTCTCCTTATTCTCTCTTCTTCTTCCTCTTTTTCTCTGCGGATTCTCTCTTCTTCTTCTCGGCGCAATCTTTCTTCTTCCGCTTTCTTTCTGTTGACTTCCAAGATTCTGTTCTGCTCTGCAATTCTCTCTGCGTTCTTCTTCTGCTTCTCGAACTTCTTCTTCTCTTTGTCTTCCCTATCTTGAGTAGTTGGTGCGGGTTTAGCGCCGAGCATCGATAGAAGCTGGGCATCGGAAGAACGGGTTGGTCCTTTGCCACGCAATGTTCGCTGGCTGAAGTTAATTTGTATTGTCGACTGCGGGGCAACAACTGCTGGCTTCTTCTGGTGGGCGACGATGTTTGCATCTGGATCGTTTATCGATGTTCTATCGATTCTAGGAACATGCATCTTGATGTTAAGATTTGATTCATCTTCAATTGACACTTGATGTTTCTGTTCGACTTCCTCTGAGATTTCTTCGATACCCCATGTTCCATCATGATCTTTATCTTTTTCATCATGATCTTCATGATCATCTTCGTGAATTTCGATCTCATCATGATTTTCATTCTCAATCTCTTCATGAACTTCGTTTTCATTTTCTTCATGATCTTTATCTTCAATTTCTTCATGATTTTCGTTGCCATTTTCTTTTTTATTTGATATAATTGGAACTGTAATACCTTGTTGATGCATTTGTTCATTTTCGTCGGATTTTTCTGGAATAATGTTTTCTTCTGTTTCACTTGCTTGATCTGGAATCGACAATTCTGTTTGATCTGGTTCATCTTGAACAGTATTTTCTTCCGTTTTCAGATTCTCATCATCTGATTTTGTAGTATCATTATCATCAATGTCTTCTTCATTTTGAAGAGTTAGTTCGATTTCATTAACTTCACTTTCGTGGCTTTCCTCTTTTTGCATGTTTTCATCAACATCTTCTACTTGATTAGTTTGTTCTGCTTCTTCTTCTTCGACTGTTTCTTTTTCATCAATTTGAAGATTTTCGTCAATTTCTTCTTTTTCTTGTGTTTGAGGAGTAATTTCGTCAATAATTTGTTCTGTGTCTGGAATATCAACTGTTTCTTGAGTATTCTCGTTGTTTTCTTCTTCTTTTAACTCAGCTTCTTTTTCTTGTTCTTGGGTAACATTTTCTTCATCCTTTGATTCAGCAGCTTCTGTTTGTTGTGTATCAGTTTCGAGTGGTAATTTTTCAGTTGTAAGTTGTTCAGGAACTTGTTCGGCTTGTTCTGGTTCTTTTTCTTCATCTGATTCGCTCTTTGATAAATTAGATCGAGCTTCAAACGTCCAGTTCAATAATTCTATTTCAGCTTCATCTAGTTCTTTTTCTTTTACTTCTTTTTGAGGCAGAGGATCATGAATTCTGTTGATTGTTCGCAAAGATGATTCACTTACAACTTCTTTGAACTTTTCGAACTCGTCATCTGCTGCATATGTACTCCATGTAGTTAGGCATTCTATATCAACCTTCATTATTAAAAATTCTTTATAAAATTTCATATCTTTGAATAAATATCCTTGAACAGTGTTCGATTTATCAAATGAAAGGTTGATTTTGCACTGTGTGTAGCCTAATTTTGATGCCCGAATATAGTCAAAAGGCAAGGGTTCCGAGATTGATTTTGTATTTTGATCAATAAAGCGCGGCCAGAGTTTTACTATGGCGAGTTTTTGAACTAAGTTGACATCTAGTATTTCTACGATGTCACCTGAATAAGGCGGTAAAAATAAACGTGCGTATTTTCGATTGTCGGATTCAATGAATTTAAGCTGAGTATTCATTATCACATTGCGTAAGAATGTATGTGGTTGAACTGGCTCGAATTCTTTCTTAGGAAACACTTCATATAATTTTTTCAACGGAATTCCTTCGATATATATCTTGTCTGTTATATCGGGTAGAATTATTAATGATCCTCCTTCGTTTTTAAGTTCATTAAATAGTTCTGTAGTCATTCTAACAAGCATAGTTGCTTGCAATTTTTTTGAGCATTGAAAAGAAAAGATTTCTGTTGGTGGATTTTGAATAAGTTGTTGCTGATGGTTAAGATACTGTGTTTTTGGATCTCCTGTGTAAACACTTGAAAATCTTGGTTGAGAATCTTTCGATTCTTCGGCAATATTTATATTAGAAATAAGATCTTTCCAGTTACACAGGTCTCTTTCTTGATATTCTGAAAAATTTGGTCTATCAGTTAACTCTAAAACATGCTTTTTCATCCATACGTCACTTTTGCAATCTCATTTGTCATGTAAAACTTAATGTTTGACAAATATTTTTTTTTTTTACAAATCAAAAATGATATTTTACTTGGCAAAAAAATAGTCCATTAAAAAATCCACTAAATATCTATTTCCATTTGCAGGATATCACCATTTTTCATAGAAAAGTTGTAAAATTATGATCTTTTGTGATAATAAATTATCAATTTTCTAATTTGCATGATACAAATATTTGCAACTATGCCATTTGCATATGAAGCAGATTTTTCAAATATTGTCATGTTAAAAATTACATATCATTTAAAAATATTACATTATTTATTCTATTTCTTGTAAGAGACTAAATCTATAATTTTATTTGAGGAGTGCGATGTTTTCGGACTTGCCAATGTCGAACTTTTCGATGAACTTGTTGCCATTTTCTTCTCTGCTTGGTGGGAATTTGAGTGCGATACTCTTCTTTTCACCATTTGGATTCTTGGCGTAGTCTACAGCCTCCCATCTAATGAATTCACCATCATCCTCGATTTTCATTTCAGGTAAGATATAATGGTTGAGTAAAACCTCTGTGCAAGCATTGTTGCGCATTAAAACACGTGTACGTTTGTTATCCTTATGCTTGAGAATTCTTATTTTTCCAGCACCAATTTTTGTTGGATCTTCGTTTGCACCTAAAAATAAAGTAACAATTTCGGTAATTTTGTTCTCCTCATTTGCATCGTAGCCTTCTTTGCAAAAACTTTCAATGGCTTCCTGGATTTTGTCTCCCATAAAACTTTTTAATTCCGAACAGAGCTCTTCAAATTTTTGCTCCTTTAAAATTGACAAATAAATATTTACATGTCAAAAATGATACTAATATCTCATATTCATTATATAAACTTAAATTCTTTCTAATCTTATAACAAACTCTAGAACCAGATTATGCATGAGCATATAATGTGTACTGCATTACAAAGCATTCAAAATATCCATCATTCTTTACTTCAAAATCAAAAATTATTATCAATCAAAAAACCTAAATTTGATTTCTGTCAAGTAAAAATTTTACACAGCAAGCCAATTGATTCTAATTATGAATAAGAAAAATAAGGAGTGAAAAGAAGGCTTCTTCACATAGATTTATATCCATCTTATGAAAATAATGACAATTATTAGAATATAAATTAAACATTTTATTTTATTTTAAACATCTTGTGTATAACCAATCTTCTTCAAAACATTAATAAGTTGTACATCCATAGTATCCTGGATTTCCTTTGATTTGCTTCTCTCGAGAGATCCAATGTTATCATCAGCAGCGCCGTCTTCGTTGAAGAGAGGTGACGAGCTCGGGCTTGGGATGCTTGCGAGATCAACAGTCGTTGTTTTGATGCCTTCGCTCTTCTTTATCAAAGACTCGTTGACTTGTGTGAGTCTGTTATCTGTTATCTCGACGAACGACAAGAGGCGTCTGTAGTCATCATAATTCCTTCTTGTTGATGTGGACGATGATTGTCCTTTCTGTTCTTTCTGCTCTGATGCTGTATCTGCGCCAATTGCAGAACTCAATCCATCCTTGAGTCCATTGAATTCCTCTATCAACTTCTTTCTGTTTGTTTGCAAGTCAAACAGCTCCTTCTTCTGGACTTCTCTTGTCATGACGAGGTCCTGATATTCTGCGGCATCGCGGAATATCGATTCTCTCTCTGTCTGCATCTGCTCGAATATATCTGTGATCGCGAGCTGATCATGCAACGGCAAAGTTGTTGAATGGACAGTGAGCTTCGGTCGTGGGATGGCGAAAGCATGGCTGACTTTGTTGCTCGTGTAGCGTGATGTCTCAGTGAAAATGTCAACATCATCAAGAGACTGGAAAGTGAAGTGAGCGAGGCCGTCGTTTTCCAGGAACTGATTTGCCGGATCAACGACGCCTTTGAGTCTTGTTATTGCAAGGATGACCTTAAGAACTGCGATGATCTCTTTAGTTAAGTCTTTTTCGTTTGGTTCAATGAGTCTGTTTACTTCATGATAGACTTGGACGATGTCTGTTGGTGTCGCGGTATTCATCGACTGCTCAAGCTTAGTGATGAGCTGGTAAATCTTCTCTGAGTTCTTAAGGGCGATTGTCTTGACAAAGAGCTTAAGCTTTCCGAATAAGTTGTCATAGTTGATTGCGCTGTGTGTGAAGATTCCGTCGATAACTGCAATCATGTTTGCAAGCTTTTCGATCGCTTCAACTGTCAGCCTCATTGTCGGCTTGAGAGTGGATGCATAGTGCCTGATTCCTAAGCACTGTGTGAACAAGTTGGTAGTTGTGTCATTCGTGAATGCTCCAGCAGAACTTAATCTTAAGGTGAGTGAAGTGACATACTTCACGAACCTCAAATAGTTGAAAGTTCTGCACAAAGATAATTTGACGAGCTGGCTGTCAGATATTTCACCGATAAGCAGAGCTAGTGTATCGTGGTGCTCCAAGAAACTTACCAAAGTGTGTAGTTTCCTGTAGACTTTTGTGAATTCTTCTCTGTTTGCGAATTTCTTCCTCAAGTTTAGTGCTGTCTTTCCGAAAGCTATGACTGTCTCGAGGCTGAGTCCGCCGAATGTTAGCAAGGCGAACGTGGAGTGGACTTTTTCTGTTTCATTGTCGAATGGAGGCAGCTGACGCTTAATGTCTCTCGCGATATCATCGATTTGGCAGATATTAATCTTCCAGTGATGCTCTATGAAACGATTTGCGTAGTCGTTGCTGTAGTTGCCTAAGACGTAATCGTTGTCGATAGTAACGAAACCGTCGTCCTTTACTTTGCTCAATAATGAAGTGTAATCTCTTGTCATAGCTAAAATTCTGAAGTGTCCAAGATTAGAGAAAGATGAAGTGACATCTTCGCCGTTGAATTCTGCCTGGCAGACCATCTGCATGTGTTCTATTGCTCTGTTCTCGCGCTCACACAAAACAGGAGCTTCGACAAGTTTCCAGAGATCATCAGCAAGATTTGGAAACTCGACTAATCTCGGCAAATTGATGCACATAGGTTTAATCTGTTGAACTCCATCAACATCAGTCATCCTGCAGAGCTGTGAAACTATGTCAATCCACTGGACGAGGTCGTTGAACTCTGGGCAGTCTTCCTTCATGAATGCTGCACCCAAAATGTTGCCCAATGACATCTTCATTGTGTTCAGGAGGGAAATTCGCTGCCGAACCATGTCGCTTTGTAATTTGTTCTGCATCAGTCTCTGTACGTCAATCAAAAGCTTGCAGCTGGCCGGTTCTAACAAGCTCTGTCCTTCAAAGATCTCTTCGTTGGAAACAAAATGAGCAAACATTCTCATATAAGTGAAATGAAGTGCATTAGAATATGTTATCAAGCCGCCGAGTTCAAGCGCATAATATAGCTGGTGAAGATTGTTTAACTCGGTGAGTTTGTGAAGAATCATCTCGAACTTTGATGTGTCATTGTTCATGCTTTTTTGGACAATGATATGGTGCCTGATTTCTTTGATCATCGCCAGCAGAATTGATCCGTCAACAATTTTTTCTGTCAGATCTTTCGCGAAAGCATTGAACCTTGGCATTCCCTCGAACGTCTTGTTTATCAGGTCTCCGAGGTCGTTAAGATAAACATATAATGATGGAACGATGAGTTTATCGACGGAGAAAGGCTCATTCTTCTTGTTATTGATTATCTGTATTCCAGATGCTTCGACTTTGTTGGCTAAATCTGCCACAAAGTTCGCATAACTTGAGTTGACTTCATGTATGTGCAGTGGGGATCTTATATATGGGCCGACTTCATAGCTCTGTATCAATGGGAACTTGAGAACTAGCTGGTCAATCTTGAGATTGAATTCTGTCGCGTAGTTATTCAAGCCGTCGATGGCGCGAACCATCTGCGAAATAGGAATAATCGTGTTGAACAAATTGAAGAATAATTCCTTGCATCTGTTGAAAGGCTCTGAGATGTTTTCTGCCATCTTCTTGATTGTCCTGCCTGTTTCCAGAGGCTTGATGAGTGTTGTAATCCTCGATATTGGGCTCTTTATCATGTAGCAGTCTTTAACGAACTGGCCGAACAAGGAAATGATATCATCGGAATCAGAGAACTCTCCTGTTGTTTGTCTTGCTCTAAAATCGTTGACTAACAACTCAAGCTCCTGCAAGTCGACGAGGAAAGAAGCAGCTGTCATTGCTAAGTCGAGTCTATCGAAGAAATGCTGCATCTCGTTGAAGACTGATTGCATTGACTGCAAAATAACTGAGTTGCTCGGATGAGTCATTTCGCTTAACTTAGAGACCCAAAAAGAGGCCAAAACAGGCGACTCACTGGCACAATCGAGAGCCAGCAAAGGCTCAATGAGGTCGTGTAGTCTGTGTGCTCTGTTTCCTTTTGATGATTTCTTGTGCTCTTCTTCGTCTTCGTCGATTTCTTCGTCATTTCCTTCTTCGTAATCTTGGATGTCTTCTTCGTTTTCATCTTCCTCTTCTTTCGGATTCAAGGCTGCCTCTGAGTATTCTTCTTCCTTGTGGTTGATGATTTCGCTCTCTGATTCTTCATATTCCGGAATATAATTTCCATTTGGATGAGGAGTGCGTGTCGGGATATGAACTGGTTCTGTATTTAATGTCTCAAGAATAATCGAGCAATTCTCATAGAGAGCATGGCCTAAAAGCATTGTTTTGAAATCGATCATTAAAATATTTGTTTGTAAGAACCAATCATTGAATTTATTGTCTTGTATTTTAGCAACATTGTTGACTTTTTCGCATGGTTGGCCGAGGTTTTTCAATTTGTCGAAAAATTCTTTGATATCGTCAGGAGTTAATAATGCTGATAGGTTTTGAATACTAGTATTAAGTTCCTGAAGTATTTTTTCAATTTCGTCCAAATCTGCTGCATATTCAGTATTTGATGTAATTAATTCTTGAGTTTGTTCGTGAATTGTTTTTAACTCTTTCAACGTATTTCCAATAGAGTAATTTAATACGTTTTTGATTTCATCAGTGTTTATGTATTTAAATATTTCGATCAAATTTGAAACGATTATCTGAAATTTTTCTTTAACTGTCTGTGGTACCTTTTTGCCCTCAAACTTCTGCTGGAATTCGTTGTAACTATCAAGTGCTTTCTGGAAAATTTCGCGATCTGGATCTGGAATAAATATTGATCTAAAGAAAAACGACTTAAATTTTGCGTAAGCCTTGCAATTTCTCATCAAATTTTGATATAATTCAGAATTATCTTTATTTCCAAAGTATTGTTCAGTCGAAAGATCATCTTGATCGATAAAAGGCTCTGTTAACTTAATAAATTCATCTACTTCCGGTGTATTTAAGTCTAGGTTAAGTTTTGGCAGGTCCTCAAGAGCTAATTGAGTACCAATTTCCATATATTATAAAATTTAGAATAAATTGGCACGTTTTAGAACATGTCACGTTTTATGTTGTCACCTTTTAGTTTGTCACTTTTATCATTGTTACGTTTTGTAAATTTGTCACTTTTAATTTAGTCACGTTTTATATTATGTCACTTTTCAATTTTGTTATTTTTCATTTTTTTGATGGAAGAAAAGTCTTTTACTGAGCTTTGGTCGCCTGTAAATGGGAAGAACAACATAAACAGTATCAATCAAGTTACAAATATTCGATTTGTTGTCATAATTTACGAAGGAACTCATTATTTCCATTACTTTTCAAACGAAGAAACCTGTGATGTTATATATGAATTTGCTTCACAGTCTGTCTGTCTTCCAAGAGATCAATTTGTTTTATTAAATCAAAATAAAGAAGAAATCAATCCAAAATTAAAGATAGCATCGCATTTTCCTGGTACAACTACTGGACGAGTCTTTATAACACTACAAAAAACAAATAAAAAATCAAAATAAATAGAAGTAAGTAAATACAAACAATTTACGGAGAAAACAAATACATTATTTCTCTTTCGCCACTTAATGTATTTGTTTCTTAATGAGTTGGATCTACATAAATCGATTCTATAAAAAGCGGAAAATTTGATAAAACTGATGAAATAGCAACCTCAAACTGCTCTTGGTTATCAAGCTTTTCAACAAACATACTGACGTTGTCGCTGAAATCATTCGACAATAAAAGCACATTTTGAATAGCTGTGTTTGATTCTTTTATTGCTATTTCTTTGCTGCCTCTTTTCAGTATTGTTGATATTAATAAACAAAACTGCGTGAAATAAATATGATTATTATTTCTAAATAAATATGAGAATAAACTAGTTAGCAAATCCACACTATACATTGGCATTAAGCTCGTTTGCTCTATTAAAGATGTCAATGCCAAAATTGCGGGTAATTGTATTGGACCATTAATAAAACAATTCGATATAAGGAACTCATAGGTATTTTTGAAGTCATCCTGAACTAATTCTACGTTAAAACCAAATATTGAATACAATAATTGGGTAAAATACAATTTAATTTCATCTGTGAATGGCCAACTGTTATTTATAAGATTGCTATACAATAGTGATGATATGTTTTGTGCCAATTGTGTTTGATTCTTGTTATCAAAAAATTGAAGTTTTGCAATCAGCTCAATTATATTTGGAACTCTATTGCTGGGTTCTAATGACAATACTTGAGAAAGGAATTCATGTGTTCGTGTGCAAATATATTCAAAATATCCATATTCGATTAAATTTTGAAAAATATTAAAAATTAATCGTTGAATGCTTGTCATGTAAATAATCATTGATGTGTTGAATGGATTTGACTGTATCATCTCAAATGATCTTAAACAAATTTGAGATAATAAATCAATATCGATTTTTTGAGGAGAACTCAACGCATTTCCAGCTGATGCAATAAAGTCATTCAAGCATGCAATAATTTCAAGCAATTTACTGCAATTCGCAGGTGAATCAAAATTCAAATTATTAATTTGTTCAATAATATCATGATAAATTGCGTGAAAAGATGTTTCATCATTATATTTCGCTAGAATTGATAAAACAGTCGAAACAAATGAGAATTTCAAGTCTTTGTTAGATAAATTATCATAATGTTTGAAAAAGTTTGGAATTATTATCTCATACAGCTTCATTGAGAATGGGAATTGGCTTACATGCGAAAACACTGATAATGCTGATTCCTGAAGCCTTGAATTCTGTATTTTCAGCGATTGAGCAAAATAATTATTTGATTCTGGATAATTAATGAGAATTGGTGCAAGAGAATCATATAGTGATACATAGAAGTATAATTTCTCAGCTAATATTGATGAATTCGTGTTTTTCTTCGAGATTTTATCCATTATTAGTTGATTTGATTCTTCTAGAAGTTCCACATACTTATTTTCATTTAGTATATGTTGAGAAATGAACTTTAGCGAATAAATCAATGTAATATAAGTTGATTTTTCATATCCTAATTCTAAACTTACCAATGTATCATTAATTTGACTAATGAGTAAATCTCCTGCAACTTGATGAACCAACTCAAATGTATTTTCTATCAGATCTAATAATGGCTTCCTTTTAGGAAAATCATTTGAAAAATCATGAACTGGATAAATATTTGCGAACAATTTTGATAAATATATATGAATATAAGAAGCATAAACGTTATCATATGCATTATATTGGATATTTTTCGATATTAATTCTAATCGTTTTTCAAAAAGATGATTCCACCATATAATGCAGTGTTTCATGCATTCATTATCATTTATGTCCCATATTACATCTAGAATTTCAACAGCATGCTCCAAAATCTCTTTGTATTCTTCAGAATCGAAAAAATCAAAATGATCAATGAGAAACGATGATAAAAAATCTATTATTTCTTGTGATTGTTCCTTGATCAGGTGTGTATTTTGTCTATTTTCATAAACTAAATTAAAATATTTCGTGAAAAAATTAAATATTTCTTCTTTGATTGGTGGATTGTTAAATGCAACTGCCATGTAGTAAATTATGCAGTATATGTATTCTATGTTATTCAAAAAGTTGAATTTTGTATCAAGAAAAATCATTTTCTCGAAATCAGCAAAACCTGGAAATTCAATGATGTCATTCAATAGAGATACAACGGCTACTGCGTTATATACTGCTTCAAGTGTTTTTCTTTCTTTCGATTGAAATGTTTTTTCAATTAGTAAATTTATTCGATTTGCATTCTCTTGTGCATATGTAAATGCTTGCTTTTTTACTTCTTCTGTTATTATTGATAGTAAATCATTGCTTTTGATTAACTTATAAAAATAATGAATGCATTGCAGTGCATGATGATGAGTTATAACATATTCTTCATTAAATTCCATCATGTATTCAAATCCTCGTGGAAATTTATTTGGTAAACAAAGAATTACTAAAGTTGCATACAATTGATGCATAGATATTGCATTTTCATCTGTAAAACTACATGATACTTGTATATATAGATATGCTCGTGTTATTTCATTAATGAATTTCTTTTGAGTTTGTAAATCCAGAGAATTCCAATTTGAAATTAAATATTCTATAAGTATATTCGAGAAAAAAGCAGAATTACAGAGATTAATCGATGTATATAAGTAGTCTATGCATATTAAATGGCAATCTGGTCTATTTATAAATTGTTGTAAAACATTTTCTTTGTTTGGGTGCTTGTTTCTAAAATAATACAATATTTCTTCGCATTTTGGTATCTTTTCTGGATTTGTTATGTTTTGTTCAATTGTCCGAAACATGAAAATAAAAAGTCAAGATGAAAAATGAAAGATTTCTTTATATTTTTCCTATTTTATGGATATATTCAATGAATATCTATCTAATTTGTTCTAAAATCATTCAAAATCATTGGTAAATTTTTTGATCAAAAAAATATCAGTGTATTTCACTAACTTTATATGAGAAAAAGTGAATTAATCAATGATTATATTTTATTACCAAAATATATGAATAAAAATTTCTTTAAAATGGAATATATCCAAGTAGACTATGAAATATTGAAACTCCCACTCTATAGTTTATTAACCATCATATATTTTCATTAACATTTCGCTTATAAAAATTCAGCATTTTAAAATTTTGATATTTGGTATAAATATATGAAAATTTAGCTTTTGCATGAGTAAATATGGTATAATTAATCCAAACAAATCTAATATTTATAATTTTTGAACAAATCTATGAATATACTCCGCAAACATTGGACGGAGAGCTGTGATTGCGTCTATAACTTCTTGTCTAATGAGATCGCCTGCCCCTTCATCACTCAAGTCAAGGGCAAGTTTCTGAAGCATAATTTTTGATAAAACTTCCTGTGATTTAGGTAAATGTGGTAAATCGGCCTCAATCATCATCGCCAAGCTGCAGCACAGCTCATCAGCTATGTGTCTCACCGCCACGAAAACGACTGAGCACAATCTGAGGAACTCTCTCGTTCCATCTGGCCCCATTGCATCAGTCATCTGCTCGACAACTCTCACAGTAACAGGGACAAACTTAGGGTCGATGCCAAACATGTACCCGAAGTCGACATGCAAAAAGTTTCCTTTCTTGGACACCAGGAGATTATCAAGGTGTCTGTCGCCTACACCGAGTACATAGGAAACTACTGAGTATGCTGCACTGCTCTTGATGAATCTCTGCCGTGGATTGTCGCCGTCGTTTTTGTCCCAGAAGTCGGATATAGAGTCGTTGTTCATCTCCAAAACTTTGGAAACGGCTTTGGCGCCGACAATGAACTCCATCATCCCGAAAACCTTCGATATAGGAAGCACTTTGTATGGGGACATGCATAGATCCAGACCATATCCTTTCAAGTGATCATCAATAAATTTAATCGTGTTCAATGCTAATGCATCCTGTCTCATATCATCGCCATATTTGAGAATGACTGAATAGGACTGTTTCTTGTCATCGAGGAAGTCGAGTTTGACTGGCTTCAAACTTGAACCGAAAACAATGATGTTATCAAGACTAATTGAGTGTACAACAAACGATGGCATGATTGGTAGTCTGAATGGTGTTGAAATACTTCCATTTCCAAGTTTTTCTTTGATATATTGAATTTGTGAATCCTTAGGAACAGATTTGACACCAATAACAATATCCATCAGTCTATTAAGCTCTTTCTTGCCGACTTCTATATCTTTTAGTATCTCATCGTTGACATTTGATTTTATCAATTCTAAAATTCTTTGAGCCATTGTAGCGTGATGTTTGTTTTCTGTCTCAAGGACTAAATTCCAATAAGCAGCAACACATATTTCATCGCTTTGCTTGCATTTATCGATGAGAAAATCCTGAGCGTCTTGAAGCTTAATGGCAACTTGTATAACACAAGGAATGAAGTTCTTTACAACACTCAGTGGTGCTTTGTAGAGACAATTCGTTGCATGGCGAGTAATGTATTGTGTTGGTCTAGGAAGTAATAAACAATACAAAGCAATGCTGAACGGTAAATCAGGAGTTGATATGAAAATGTCTTTTGCGGCCAACTTAAGGAATCCTGATGGAAATGTTGAAACATATTTTGGATATTCGTTTAAAAAGTCATAATCAGCTTGCGTTATACCTGATATGAACGGGCAATTGATAATCTGCTTGAGATGTGGTACTTTATCGTATGTTGGCGTTGAATTATCTTTGAAGAATCTCGGTCTCTTGAAATTTGACCAATTCAGCTCTTGCGCTGATATGTCTTGTGCTGGAGAAGTAATAATGCATGAGAAAACATTTGTTACGATGCTCGAATATTTTTCTAAATCGCCTATGTATGGCTGAACGGTATCATTCTGTGTGAGACCTGAAAATAGGTCAATTGATTGAGAAGCAATATCACTGAGCATAGGAGAAGGGGATCTATATAATGGAATAGATAAATCGTTGATGTGATATTTGAGTAAGTCCATCATAATGGCTCTGTGGACGTCAGAAACTGCTCCACTTGACATCGTAAATATTACATCGCCGAATAAATGATTTGCTTTTCCTGATGCAATAAATTCAGCGTCAAAATCTTCGATTTTATGGCTCAAAGTTATTACTACGTTAAAATCTTCCAATATAAAGAACTGTTCTGGTACTTCTATAGGATAAGAGAAAAGAAGCAATTGTTGATATTCTGAAGCTGTCGCTTTGAGGTCTGTTGGTGACATGGTGTATTCTGTCAGCTCATCATCACCCAATTGTAGTCGAAATTTAACAATAAAACATGATAATGGAGAATGCAATATTTTTATGTTTGCTTTTTCGTATGCTGCAATGATTTTCTGTCTGTGTATATGAAGAAAAGGGCCAAGCATGCCGACGAGTCTCAATGTTCTCTTCTCCGGACGTTTAGCAAATGGAGAATCGTCGTCAAACATAAAACTGATTACAATCAAACGATAAAACTCATAAGAAATGTCAATATTATTTATTTCTCGATTAATGTTTATTGAACGCGCAATATTTTTAATTTCATAATTTATTTAATTTAAAATAGAGACTTCTGACTATTGAAAATAGTACATATTAAAAGATTTATATTCAAACTCTTATTCATTGTTGGACTTTATACAAAAAAATAATACAAACATTTATTTCAATCTAGAAACAACAATAGGAAGTAATTTTCCGGTCTCAGTTTGGAGGAATAACTGAGTGTCTCCTTCAACTGGATCAAGAGACTTAATAATTTGTTGTTCAAGCTCAAGTTTGGACTGAGCCTTTTGTTTCATTGCCTCCTTCGAATTTGGAGATATACTAAGAGTAAATAAGTCGCGTGGTTTGACACGAGCCTTCTTAACAACAGGTGGAGCTGGTTTTTTGTAAGTATTTGTTAAATATGGTAAATCAGCAAATTCGGCTGCAATATTTCTGTCTTTTTCTTTATCAACATCGATCTTGGCAGATAAAACGCCAATTTCTCCATCGAGATCGCCGATATATCTATAACCGTAAAATTTCTTAGGTTTCTTTATATTTTGAGGTCCATGGTTCTCTTCTACTGGTTGGTTCTGTGGTTGAATCGAGTCTTCATAAAGATTTTCAACAGAATTGTATAACGGATCTGGCTTTTTCGAAGAATTTGTTGGCGGCCTTGGCTCATCTCTTTCGGTAAATGTAGTAGTTGGTCTTGTTTCGGAGCGTTTAGTTGTTGTTGGTGATTTTGCGCATGTAAGATATTTTGGAACGTGTTTCGATGGTTTTGTCTGTGGTTCAATCAATTCAATGCCCTTTGGCTTTGGTACTGGTGGTGGTCTTCTTTTCGCAAGTTCGTTTTTAAGAAAATTGAAATCTATTGGATCAGGCGGCGGCATTGGTTTTTCTATCATCGAACGAAGAAACGTTAAATCATCATCCGGAAGCTCCGGTTTAGGCGTTGCATAAATATCTGCTAATTTTGGTACTGCACTATACATAAACTCGTTTTTTAGTAAAAGTGACAAATTGCAAAATATATAATAAAAGTGACTAAAATTTCGATTCTGACAAATAAACTTGACAAATTATAAAATTGACAAATAAAAGAAATAATTTGAATTAAATTGACATATAAAGTGACAAAAAGATCAAAAGTGTAACAAAAATAATAAAAGTGACGAAATTCATGAATATGACAAAAATAATAATAGATATAATAGACAAAAATAAAAGTGACGAAATTCATGAATATGACAAATAAATTTGACAAATTACCAAAATTGACAAATAAAGAAAATGAATTGAATGTATTTGACAAATAAAAATGACAAAATTTGTTAAAAGTGACAAAGTTGTAAGAAATTTAATAAAAGTGATGAAATTCTAGAATCTGACAAAAAATTTGACAAAATTATTATATCTGACAAATAAACCAAACAAATTGAAGATTATTGACAAATATAATGGCAAAAATATCAAAAAGTGACGATTTTGTAAATCTTTAGGACGATAACAAAAATTTGTTTTGGGGAGTTTTTTAAGTAGTGACGTTTCAGATAAACAAGGGAACCCCTCATCTCTATTGATGCCTGTGGGTAACCCTATCAACCGATTTTGCGATGATTTTGCTTCGAATTTGGTTGAAGATAATATTAACAACAATTCTAAAAACGAATTAATCGAAGAAGGAACAGAAGTTTTCGAAATGCAAGGTTACGCTATCCTCAAAAAGATCGGAGAAGGCGCAGAAGCCGCTGTTTATTCTGCATCAAAAATGGGTACTACAGATATTATCGCATTAAAAGTATTTCGTAAGGACAAACGTCTTGGAAGTGAAAAGCCAAGAGAAATTGAAATAGCATCTGCACTCCATCACCCTCACTGTCTTCCAATTATCAATTCTTTCCTTACACCTTCGAGTGAATACGTCATTTCAATGCCATTAGCTAAGTATGGCGCATTCGAAGTTACGAAAAGACCAGAATTGTCAATCTACGATGCTGTCCGATTTTTACATCAAATCGGCAGCGCTCTTGAATATATGCACGAGAATGGATACGTTCACAGAGATATAAAGCCCCAAAATGTGCTCATATTTGAAACAGGCTTCGCTCTTTGCGACTTTTCTGTTTCTACAAAATTACATAATCCAGATGAGCTTTTAACAGGAGAGATTGGAACTTCTTTCTTCATGTCTCCTCAGGTCTCAAACCAGGAACAGTACAAGCCAAAACCAGCAGATATGTGGAGTTTAGGAGTTACGATATTTGTTTTGATATACGGAACGTATCCATACGATTTACAGAAGATATATGATAATGCAAGTCAAAGCATGCTTAAAAACAACGTATCTAGGATACAACCGCTTGGAGAATTAGAATTTCCTGAATATCCGACATTACCTACAGATCTTAAGAATATCCTTCGGAAACTATTAGATAAAGACCCCGATACTAGAATGACTGCATCTGAGCTAGTTAATCATCCATACATCCAGAAATACAAAAATAACTGGAGTAATATCATCTCCCTCATGGAAGAGGATGACTCTTATTTATCTGGAAAAGCTTAAATTGTTTATTAGAACTGTTTATAAAATTAAAAAAGTTTATTTGAATTATTTCGACAACATACAATGAGAGAATAGTATAAATAGGTGAATTATATGTATATTAGTTGATAGAGAACTTAAATCATGAAAAAATATCAAAATATTTTTGAATTTCTGGGATTTTGATATACTTATATGCGACTATGTAAATAGAATTAATTTAACAAATGTTTGATTTTGTTAGAATTTTAATTAAATGATTTTTTAGGTGCAAAAACTATAAAATGATAATAGTTTTTGAAAAATTCGAAAAAAGGAAAAGACGTTTTAAAATTCATGATTGCTCCTCTTGATCATGTGGCGCTAATTCCAATGAGAGGGAGGGATGTACAGTTCGAAACGAAGAAATCTTCGCGTAGGCCGAAGTCTGAAAAGGAATTTGAAACTCCTTTGATGCCATTTGAGAAAGATGCAATCAAGAAAAAGCAATCTAGGCCAAATAGCGAAGCCAAAGCTACACTTTCAGGCTCGTTGATTGACAGACAGCCTAAAAATGCTGAAGGAGTCTATGCTATTCGCTTCAAAGATTCAACATGGAAATCAACATCAACGAATTGCCGCGATCAACCACCAACAAGAGACTACGTACAAGGATTACTGACAAACTACACCAAAAATTTGGACCTAGTTGACGGCTATCAAGGAGTTGATCTTGCTTCTCAGATGCAATCAGTGAATGATTTGATGCTGGAGGAATTAATCAACGAATTAAGAGTCGCCAATCTCGGACAGGCTAAATTACTTGAATTATTTCGACAAAGTACGGCAAAAGTTTTCAATTTGCTTTACGAAGACGCTGCTTTATCAAGAAAAGAGAATATTCGGTTGAAAACAGAGACACAGCTTGCTATCGATGATAAAAACACAGCCATTGCACAATGCAATTTGAGAATTCAAAACTCAGAAGAAGAAGCAGCCCGAAAAATCGCTGAAAAAGAACGAAAACTACAGACGAAAATGGCTGAATACGACAATGACATGAAAAACTTCCTCGAACAGAAGCAAAAACTCGAAGATCACGTTAAAGCTCTTCACCACGTCTTCCTCGATTTCCAGCAAGATGCTGTTTATCTCAAACTCGAGGAGCTTAAGCAAGAAGTACAGAAAAATCAGCAAAAATTGACAGAAAAAGACGAAGATATCGTTAGATTACAGATGGCCATTCAGAAATGGAAAACCATTCACGCAGAACAGCAGAAGAAGCAAAGTGATCTCGAAGATGCTAATCAAATCCTTCGTGAGCAGCTTCAAGGCGAACAATTAAGTTTGATGCAGCTTCAGCGTCAATATGACAATCTCAAAGCCGACTACGATGCATTAGTTAATGGTGTTCCAGAAGATCTCACGAAATCTCAAGAGTTACTCAAAGAAATTAACGAATTAACAGCTGGTCAAGAAAAAGAGGACAACCACGTTTCCCTGGCATCTCTTTCACCGACAAGGAGACGCACCATGACGGCTTCTTCCCCCAACTTCGATGGCACGCAGTTTATTCAAGTCTACCACAAACTCGAGAAAGTCGAAATCCAAATTTCTAAATTTATCGAAAACGCTTCAGGCCAACCTCCTCAGTTCTCGAAGACATCGGATGACGCGAACGAGATGAAGCTTGTCAGCGGAAATCCGGACGTCGCTCTATCAGCGGTGACGAATAAAGTCGAAGATTTAAGCGAGCTTTCGACTATTTTAAACGAAGTCAAAGTCGGAGGCTACACGGCTGGCAGGACATGCAGATTCGCCCAGTTCTTCTCTTCAGGCATTGCAGGTAAGCCGGCTATGAAGACAGAGAACCAAGTCAACTTATATCACGTGATCAGAAGATTATTCAACGCGAAATATTTGGCCGACAAATGGAATTTGAGAGGAAACAAGTCAGTTACTCCATTCCCTGAATTCGTTCTCAGCTATTTCTACCACGAAGAGGGCAGGATGTCCTTCGCGCTACACGAGTGCAAGAAGTTCTGGGAGAAGCTGATAAAAGAAGAACAAGACCAAAAATGCCCGCCTGAAATCAAAATGTTTATGAGATTTTTGAGAGAAGAACTGACAGTCGACGAATTGACTTTCTTCCTGCACATAAGATACAGACTACTCGGCCTGCAGAAGCTGAAAGATGAAGAGCCCGAATATGTCAAGATTCCATTCGGATTATGCGTCGAGTTGTTGGACACTATTTTAGGCACACTTTCGCCTATCAAAGAAGGCGTCGCGAAGCAGGCCGAGAGATTGAGCGAGAAGGGCATCATAGACTACGCAGACTTCATGACCGTCTTCGTCGAGTTCTACAGGAACCAGAGGATGCAGAGGCGAGAAGCAATCAAAATCATGATCACTTCCAAAAAATTCTCGAATGACATAGAGACAGTCATCACACTCGAACTGTTCATATCAATGATGCAGGCCTTGGGATTCCAGGGCTCGATAGAAGAGTTGCTCGAGCTCTACAAGTTTTCCATTTTGTTCGGCAACGGAGAAATTTCAGTCGAAGGAGTTCTGAGGGCCATGGACCATCTTTCTGTCCATTTCTACTGCATAGACATCCCCGTTGAAGTCGACAGATCCATGGAGAGCAGCGAGCTCGCCCGCCAGATGGTGCAGGAGCACTGGCTGAAGTTCGGACAATGGTTCGATGGTTTAAGGAAGTCGAATCAAATTGATTCGTGGGCGAAAAGTCTGCTGACTTCGAGGGTGAGAAAAGTTGAGCAGGCATTCCAGCAGAACCTTGCTGCACCGACAATATTCCACGCGCTGAGAGACCTGTATGATAATATGCAGTACATTCTCGCAATTATAATCAGAGGTGTCGCAAAACCGCTCGACAAAGACACTGCTGAGAAGCATTTGAAACTACTAGAAAGCTTGAACACGTTTTTGATGGATGTTGCCGTAGAAGCAAAGGCTGCGTAATTTTTATTTTTTATTTTGTTTGTTATTTAGATTTTCTTATAAATATTGTTTGTTTGTATTACCATGTTCATATGCATTACAAATCATAGCATTGTCGCTAAAATATTTTCATCAAAAAAATTTAAATTTAGATTTAACTCAAATATTATTCACCATTTTCATATGTCTTGCACAAATACCGTATTAATGAAATCAAAATTAGATTCTGGCAATGGGAATTTTCAAATCACGCAATTTTAGTCAAAAACTCCTGATTTCTGGTATATGCAATCTCTACTGATGGTTCATAACAAATTTGTAGCATCAAAAGCATTTAGTAAATATGGAAAACGTAAGAAGTTTTCAGATCGTAGTCATAATGAAGCATCAATGACCAGAAATCTACTGTTTGATTTGTTATTATCTAAAGCACAAGGGTGATAATCATTGATAAAATGATAGACTGTTTGATAATAGCATTAGCTCGCCTTTAGAGAGCTGATAATGTGACTGCTGAAATGATGATGTTATAGCAACTTTGAGATTATTTCGTTCTCTACAAAAATAATGGAATTTAATTTTTAAACGGTCACCTGAAATGCAGAGGGATTCTTTTGGGCAGCTGTGCGAAGTGTTCGATTTCTTCGTCAAGAAAGTTCTAGAACCAATAGAACCATCTAACATTCAGAAGTTAAGTCCAAAAATTACACCAGTTATGGCTCAGCAATTTTCATCTTCGTTCACACTGGCGATTACAAACAATTCTGTACAGGAATTTCAAGCTATAGTAACAGAAAAGAATGTACAACCTAAATTACAGAAGCTAGACCAGTTGAAATCGTCTGATGGATTGAAAGTTGACATGAGAGCGTTTACATTCACCCCACAAGACCCCGAATATATCAAAGGGAAAATCGCTTACGATGCAAAATTAGAATTAATCAAAAAATTAAAATCTCAGATTGATTTCATTAATGCGCAAATTGATCAACTTTCTTTACGTGATCAGACTGCATCAGATAGAGTTGCAGAAGGCCATGCAAGAGTACAAGATCTTGAAGAAAAATTAACTCAAGTGAAAAATGGAGAAAAATTATAGGTTATTTATTGTTTGTATACTGTTTGTAAATAAAATTTTGTTATTAAAACACGATTTTTATTATGATCTTATGTAGTTCCATAATTCTTTTACTATATTACAGGATCTATTAAATATTATTACTTCCATATGATGGAAGCTGCAATATAGCTTATATATTATGAATGAATCGCATTATTCAAATATTCATACCCTAATTATGTTTTACTTTGTAATTCTACTTTTCACACACGATATATAAATAGGTCTAGATACATAATAAGAGACTCTCAAGATTATTGGATTTTTGACATGTAAATTGTAAATATGTCAGAGTCCGACATGTAATGTTCGTCACTTTTCCAAAAAGTGCATCTCCTATTCTAAGGAATTTCACCAACATTATATGAAGAAAAGTGAAATTATTCGTATGCTACGCTGTTTTCTTTAATAATTTTTCAAAATTTTAAAATGAGTAAAGCAAAAAACACTACAGATTCAGGTACAGATTTCAGCCAAAAACCAATCAAACAAACAGTCATTCCTTATACAGAAAAAGCTGGCTATTATATCCTAAGGCAGCTGTATAAGAATAATAGTTGTGTTGATACTGTATTCTGGGATCCAAGGCATTTATATGAGGATTTCCCGAACTCTATGGGATCATGGAGAGATATTTACGTTGGTTATAATCAAGATTACTTCGTTGATCCCAATTTTGATATCGATACTTGGGAAGAAGATTCACCAAAACCAAAAGGATTTCATGAAACACCACCTATTGGAACACCAGATTATTATACACTCGTTAAAACCGATCAAAAACAATTACCAGACTTTTTATTCAACAAAATTAGTGAATACGGCACAAACTTTGCTCAAACTGGAACATTAGATTCGGGCAAAGATGAGGACGAAGGGTACTTAACAGAGCTCGATCAAGAATTCAAAAAAGCAATTTTGCAACAAATTGAAAATAATAACAAAGTACCTAAGAATTTGGAGAGTAGAATACCTATTATACCTGCAACAGGCGGCAGAGTGACTGAATTAAAGCGTAAAGGACCTCAAAATCAAAAATCGTCAGCATCAACACAAACTAAACAATTATCAATAGAAAAAACGAACTCAGTAACAGCAGTACAAACAAAACCAATAGAATCAGAACAAAAGAAACCAGCACTTCAGACAAGTAATATTTTCTCCATACATATGGGCGATCCAAACCAGAAACCAAAGGCACCTCCTACACCTCGTACACTTCCTGCTCTTCAAGAAGTTCTCGACAAAGAAGAGGAAGGGATGGATGAAGAACTGCTATATGAGGTAACACGTCCTGTAGTAGGAAAACCAGGACAGTTCGTTAAAGTTAAAGAATTCCCAGGTGGAATAGTCACAGAAATGGAGATAGAAGGAATAGATGATGATGATTTCGACGATTATGATGATATAGAGGATAGAACTTCAACATTCATATCTTTGCTTGGCATGAAATAATATAAAATTAAATATATGACGCATATTTACTGAGAATTTCCGAATTTATTCATAATTTAAATATTCATGAAAATCATGGAAATTTTGCTATATTTTATTGGTCATATGTGATATGATGTAATAGTGGATATTCTAAAATGTTTGTGCATGTAATCAACAAAAATATTGAAAAATTCAATTAAATCATTGTATCTTTTAAGAATTCTAGCGTATTTAATTCTATTTTGTGATAAAACCCTTGAATTTTTCTGTAAAAGTGCTTAGAAATATGAAATTAATGAATTTCTAAATTACACAAAAACCTACAGAAAACACTTAAAATTATATAGTTGATGTATCAAATCTTCAAAATCGAATACAAACTCACAATTATAATAATGTAGAAAATTTGACTAAAAACTTTAGAATATTATAATATTAAGACAATTAATCTTCTTCTTGGGACTGAAGAATCGCCAACTCGTTAAGAATTTCGGCCTCCTGCTGCTTAATCTTCTGTAATGTGTTCTCATCCATCTGGAGTCCCTCGACAACATGTATATTTCCTTCCTTATCTACTGTGCATGGCAATGAGAAGAAAATTCCTGGCTTGATGCCGTATGGTGAATTTTCAGGAACTGGAATCGACATTGAGACGAAATTGTTTTCTGGTGTGCCGTAAAGCCAGTCTCGCATGCACTGGATTGCAGCTGTGGCTGCAGAAGCAGCGCTTGATGCTCCTCTCATCATTGTGACTTTATTGCCACGCTGGGCTAATTCAGCGCTAAATTCGGTATTCACGTACTCTGCGGAGACCTTCTCGAGAATGTGATGCCTACCAGTTGCATCTTCGTATTCTGCATTCGAAACATCTGGGATTTGGCTCGAAGATCTATTACCCCAAATGACGACATTATAGACTTTGCTATGATGCACGCCTAATTTTTGAGCGATAGAGTAAACTGCTCTGTTGTGGTCTAATCTTGTCATTGCGCAGAAGTTCTTTGGGCCGAGATTTACGGCAGATGTCATAGCGATGAGAGCGTTAGTGTTTGTTGGCATACCAATGACGAGAACTTTAACTGTTGGTTTCGCATAATCAGAAAGTGCTCTTCCGTGCTCTGAAAAGATGGCAGCATTTCTCTGGAAGTAGTCAGCGAGCTTTGTTGTTGGTTTCTTCGGGAAAGAACCGACAAGAAATGCAACATCAATATCCTTGAAGGCTTCTTGGACATCACTGGTGCCAATGACATCTACAAGATGCGGGAATGTGCAATCGTGGAGTTCCATAACGACTGCTTCAAGGGCCTTCATCGCTGGCGAAATTTCAAGAAGATGAAGGACGACATCTCTATCTCCGAACAGATCTCCGTTCGCAACCCTGAATGCGAGGACATAACCAATCTGACCGGCAGCGCCAGTGATAAGAACATGAAGAGGTTGCGACATTATTTTTCTATTTTTTTAGGGTTTTATTTTCTGTTGATAACGATTATTTTTTTGAATTGTATATAGGGGGAGAAAAATAAAGACAGGGGATACTCCATTTGATTTATTTTGAGTAGAAAACGATTATTTTTTTTCTATTTAAATCAGGGGGAAAAATAAAAAGGGGGATTTTATAAATGCAATGTGTTTTGCTACGAAAGAGAAATTTCTTAATGTTCGAAATCCATTTTATAAGTTCGTTCAATGAAGGAGCATAATTGCGCGTCATATCATAAATCTCAATGCCAAAGAATTTGATGACGAGACGGCTTTGATTTATGCTTCTAGATAAGGTCATGAAGTTGTCAAACTTTTTCTCGCAAATTCCTGGAATATATGTCAACACAAAAAATAAATACAACATGCCAGCTTTGATTTGGGCTTCAACAGTTGAACAGCATGAAATTGTCAGACTTTTTCTCAGTGTTTCTTGATGAGATGCTAACAATCTAGATTATGCAATGCCTCATTGATGCAGGAGGGATGTAGACTGAGTAGTCCCATCTGTTCGTGCTGATGAAAACAACAACTGAATTCTCTTTCATAAAAAGGCATTGATGCTTGTTACTTCCGCAGACATTTTTCAAGGAAGCATGCAGTTATGCATATTGTTGCAAATCCATGCCTTTGTCATTCATACATTCCCACTTAACGTCGGGAATTGTTGCTTGCAGAGCTTTATAGCATTCATTGATGGCTTGTCCTTTGAATAATTGTGTATCTATTTGGAATGATTTTTGTCAAATTTTCTCTGAATAAATCAGAAAACTTTTGGCATTCTGGGTCAAAGTGTGCCATGTGCGGAATAGGACCTGTTGCCGTTATCAATTAGTCACAGTGCAACCATTCTGTTTTTCCAATAAAAATTACGTTATGTAGAACTCCTAACGCTGAAATAGACAGCTGCAAAATATCTATCTGCAAAACAAATCACTCCCTTTTTCAATAATTCTCATTAAATAATTCTATGAGAGTTATCAATTATCTTGGAAGCCCTTGGCTTCCGTTTTGTAGTTTAGATAATATTGTTATTGACAAAATTAAATAATGCTATTCTTACCTGTAAGATCTCCGAAATATAGTTTGGGAAGATAGTATCCAAAGATGGTTTTAAAATACATAGCTAAATTGATTTTGTCAAGATGTAATGAAATTATGACATGTAAATTGTATTTACATAGCATAAACATGTAAAACCTTTTTGAGCTAAAAAGTTGATTTTTATATTGTACTTAGTCAGTAGTTTTCAAAAAGCAAATTAAATCAGAACAATGAATTTTGTTGGCGCCAAAATTTTTTTGTCAAATAATTTTTAATGGATTGGGAGGGAAAACCTGCGTGGATAAATCGACCTCCTTATGTATCCAACTTACGTATACAGCCAGGTTTGCGCCATCCATCGCGTTTATTTACGCCTCCGGAGCCATTTAAGCACCCATCAGACCCATTTCCAGATGCTCAACTCAGAATAGCGAAAAACAAAGCGGATGTTCATCCCCAGTTGTTAATGTTTCTCAACGATGCGAAAAATCTGTTCTCTCGACAACTTCCAAATATGGGTTCGCCATATATTACTCGCCTTGTGTTCGACTTTAATGCCGAATCTGTGCTTGTTTTGCACAAGGGAGTAGTAACTGGTGGCATCTGTTCGAGGTTGTTCCCGATTGAGCAATTTATTGAAGTTGTTTTCCTGGCAGTTGATTCTATGTTCCAATCTAGGGGCTATGGTCGTTTGGTTATGAGCTATCTCAAAAAATCAATTCTCGTTTATCCTTACTATGATATAATCGCATGTGCTGATAACGATGCTGTTATTTTCTTCAAAAAGCAGGGTTTCAATGATAAAGCAATTAATATGAATCCGAAGCGCTGGATTGGTCGTATTAAAGATTATGAAGGCGTTACTTTAGTTCATTGTCCAATTCATCAAGATATAGACTACATGACTTTCCATTCCTCCATAAACAAACAGATTAAATTTGTCGAAAATATGATTGGCCCTCACTTTATCGATCCACCTCCAATATTGAAGAACGCTTACAGGGCCTTCCCAGAAGCGCCTTCTTTTGCATCAATATCACTGCCTGAGATAATGAAAATGACACAAGATAGATACGAACAGACTCCCGCAGAAACAGAGAAATTGGAAGATTATCAAGAAAAAATGAAAAATCAGAGAGATAAAATGCTAGCAATACTTACAGAATTAGAAAATGACCAGAAATTTGGGTATGTTTTCACGCGCCCTGTAACAGAAGATATAGCTCCTACTTATTTCGAAACTATCAAGAATCCTATGGACTTTTGGACCATGAGGAAGAGACTTACTAGATACGTGGATTATTACAAGCGCCCTGAGATGTTTGCCGCTGATATTGCTTTGATCAACGATAATTGTAGAGCATTCAATCAGCCGGGCACCATCTATTCTACTGCAGCGACACATCTCATGTCTCGTTTCAGACAGTTGTATTTTGAGAATTTTCCTGACAATCCTATCTAATAATAAATTATGTTTTTATTTTGCATATCAAATGCATCACTGATGTTTTTAAACTAGAACAGAAACAATTTTATTCGAAATGAAAAATATTAAAAAAATATTACTCAACAAATCCTAAGGCTTTGCAGTATGCAGTGGATTCGCCTGAATCTGTTGTTTGCAATAAACTAACTACTTTTTGGACCGTATTTCTCGCAAATGCTTGACAAAGCGGAATTAGTTTGAAATGCTCGGAACAAGACGATCTTAGTATTGTTGCGAATCCATTGACATCAATAAAATCTTTGTTTACGACGTCTGTTTGAGATGCAAAATCGTAAAATTGAGAACAGAGCTCAAAAGCGTTTGTGAAGTCATAGAGTGGTGCCAGCCTTTTCCTTCTGCGACATGAATTGAAGCATTGCGTTTGATCGATCGGATTCAAACTAGAACATGAAGTCATGCATTTCGTATCAATGTTTTTATTTGGATTTGCTAAGCATTCATTGGCACAGTCGCCTTTTCTCGATTCTTCGTACTTTGTATTGCATGTGTATAAACATTCTACAAATGATGAGTTGATATAGTTTTCTGATCCGGGGTATTTTTCAAAGAAGCACTGATACTGCTTAGCCAGAGTTGGTTTTGCTAAACAAGTAGCAATTATAGCTCGAATTCGTGACATTTTAAATTTTTTGCTGTCAGAAAAGTGTCAAATCTTAAAAAGGTTAATTTCGGAATTGAGAGAAAACATCAATGATTTACGAGTTTTACTACAGAGAAACAATAATATTCACCACATATAGTTTATTCATTGAGTGAATTTGATTTCGGAAGAAAAATTTAAATATTTCAATAAAATAACCTTTAAAGATTAGTTTCTATAACCAGAAATGTAGTTTTCTTTATAGTAATAATTATTCTATCTAAATTATTGTTGTTTGGTTTTAAATGTTATTTCGTGAGGGAATTTAGTATGTAACCATAATAAGATCAAATGTATAGTGTCAATCATAATATTATCATATGTAATACAAATATATTAATGTGAATATAGTAATTATCGATTTTTATTATTGTTTCGAATATTTAAATTTTGTTTCTATGTGTATCTTTAACTATTATAATATTTACTCGATTGATGTAGGTTCTTTCACAATATACAAATTGTCTAATGTTGCAGAAATAATTTATTTGTCTTATTTTTTGATATTGCATTATTTTTATACTTTTTATATGATGCAAAACTGGATGTAAATGTGCGCATGATGAAGTATAATAATAAATAAACATATTTATAAACAAATAAAATATTACAAAGATTGTATGACTTTCTTGGCTTGCACTCCTGCCTGCTGAATCTCTGAAATGGAGGATTCGCAGGCAAGATTGAGAATCTCGATGAAACAGCGTTTGTTGAGGAACACGTTTGCCTTCTTTCCAAGGGATAAACCAAAAGCTTTAAGCAGCTGACAGGAAATTGCTAGAACTTCATTGCTTTGGACAGAAACCATATGGCTCTCGTTGTCAACGACAATATTCCTTTCGTGGAGGAATACTATGAATTTGCCCATATCCTGGTAGTTATCTTTCACGAAAGTTGGGAATGATTTTGTCAGTCTGACAGTCATAGCATAAAACGTGCTCAAGATGAGCGCGCCGAGTTTTGATAGCTTAGCATCCTCGCACGGCTTGATATTTGCTACTACATCGTGAATGAATCTCATCAGATTCATCATCAGTTCATCAGATGGGCGTGTTAATGTTCTCGTGATCTGCTGGACAGCAATCATTATATTTATGATATCGTCTGGGTCATAGTTTGACTCTTCTGATATCTGCATTAATCTCTCGATGTATTTATTAGATGAATCAGCAATCGGTGGTTTGGATACTGCGACATATCTTCCAATCAATCTCAATGTAATCGCTGTCAGTTTTTTGTCGCCATTTTCAATAATTATATCTAAGCATTCCAGCAACCTGAAAAAGTGACCTGAGCTGACGCTGTTGTTGGCAATTAGATAGGATATTGCTGCTATTGTATCGGCCCAAAGCTCCCTGTCGTATTCTGAAAGTGTTGATATTAAAGCTGACAGAATTTCGTCCGAATGCGACGCTAATTCGTCTTTGAGTTTCGCGCAGAGTGCAGCGATGAGGATAACATGCACAGTCATCTTGAAAGCAGATGGTTTTGCCACTGTGCCGTTTCCTGTCATTTCTTTGATGTTGTGTTCGATGAAATTCAATAACAAAGTCAGGTTATCGTCTGTCTGCTCCATTTCTACAATCGCGTCTGCGAACACTTTGTAAGGCTCGACGAGGAATTCGCGCTCATTGTCGTCAGGCGCAGCGAGAATAGCAACAACTGCGTAGATGTCATCGAAATATTGGTTTAGCATGCCAGGAATTTGAGCCATCATTGCTTTCAGGCAGACTCCCAGTAGATCAGTTAATCTGACTCTTATTACTCTTGATCTTCTGCTGTGGAGTTTGATTATCTCGAACACACTTGCGAAATCTGCTTCAGCGTTCAGTGGATATTTCTTCAAAACGCGCCACATCGTGAACAAAGACGACTCGACGAGTCGTAAATTTGACGACTTGGCAAAAAACTGAACAATTCCATGCACTGTGTGTTCATATATCCACGGGCTGCCTTGTTCTATTGTTGGCCCGTATGTCAGTGCAGCTATGCAGTTTAGAGTGGCTAAAACATCTCCTGTTGATGGCTGAGATGATATGACTTTATCAGCGATATCAGGTATAACCAACCAAGCGATTTCTTTCGATGTTTTCAAGACACTGTTTAATGCGTTTGTCGCGAAATAAGATGGCTTGAGATCATCTGGATCTTCTATATTTTCATCGTCTGGGTTGAAAGGCGCCATCAAGTGCAGCAAAAATGGAATTAACTCAGCTGAAAAACTCTGGATGAAAAAGTGACATGGTTGTTGATTCTTCATTAAGTTATATTCGAAGTCAGCGCAATTTTCAAGAAGGAACAAAACAGGTGTGAGTTTTTCATGAATATCTTTGATTTTTATCTTTTCTAGCTTCCATTTGTCTTCATCTGTTAATGTCTCATTATTTTCGCGTTTTTCTTCAAGATATTTCTTCATAGCATCAAGTTTGGCATTATATTTCTCTTGAGCTTGGTTATGCGCTTCTTCTGTGCAGTTTAAACAATGCATGAAAAATTCTTTAAATTTAAACAAATATTGAAGCTCTCCTTCTAAATTGTAGTAAGCTGTGAATATTTGATGCATTGTGTGCATAACCTGAACTCTCAAAGACTTTTCCTTGATTGGTTGCAAATTAAAATACAATTGTATTGATTCATCAATGAAAAAGTATATCAGTGACTGATCATTGAGCAATGGTTGGCAATGCTGTATCAGCATGTCAATGAATTTGATTGCATGTAACTTAGATTTAGGCTGAATCTCAGTTTGAGGTAAAATGTATTTGCAGAACTCAATAAGTTCTATAATAGAACCTGGTGGCTCCATTGGATAGTTATTTTCTATGTAAGACTGCTCTAACAATTGTGTAAAAAGCTCCAAAACACTGCAAATAACTATTTCAGATATTTCATCCTTTTTAAGTAAACCAATCAGCATTGCTGAGAACGATTCGAACACCTCTGGTTCAATTTTTAAGATTGATATTATAGAAAATGCAGATAAAGATCGAATATTTTCTTCAGGTGATGACAAGGCAAGTAAAAGCGCATTTTTGGCTGATGTTCGTATATTCATTTGCGATGATGTCTCCGAAAACCATTCATTTTCGATTGTTGATAATGGTCGAATGCTTGTTTCTGTGAAAAATCGTTTGATTTCTGTTGCAGCAAATGTTCCTATGTATGGGGAGTATGTTTCCATGTCATTTAATAGCTCAATGCAAGTATTAAAATAAAAATATGGGAAACTATTCGATAAATCAAGCAAAAACTTTCCAGCTTTAGCCGATTTGTCTGCATCAGCGCCAATAAAGTCATTCACATGATTTATAAACTCAGATAAAGGAATAAAATCTGTGGAATTCATAAACGGGCACTGAAATTTGACAAGTAATTTTTGGAAAAATGTCAAATTATTTTTTACACGTCATAATAATTCAAAAATTTTAATTTTGACATGTAATTTTCTGAATTTTGTCAAATAATATTTTACATGTCATTTTAATTTATTTTTGACATGTATATTTTAGAATTATATCAAATAATATTTTACATGACATTTACATTACATATTTTGATATTTGACACGTAAAATTAAAATATTGACAAGTAAATAGCATCTAAGAAATCTTTACACTACGCTTCTATGATCTTGATGGATTCGCAGAACTCTAGTGATATATTTAAGAGATCTTCTGATTTCAAATGAATAGAAATCAGAAATAACTATCAATTGAAAATAAAAACACTAATGTCATGAATATTTTATATACAAAATAAAATAACATAAGGCATAAACGTCTGCAAAACCTCATGCCCTAATAAGCTTGAATTAATTCATAATGTGGATGATCGGCAAAGGAGCTTTCCTTTTTATAACTCTGACGGCGGAAGTGTTTGGTTTGATTGGCATTGATTTCCTTTTCTCTGAAAGGAATTTGTTTGGAGAAAGATGTGGGAGATGTTTTTCACCTTCATGATATGAAGATCTTCTGACTGCTCTTCGAGTTGGTGGGGCCCAAAATTGGGGCAAGTTGTCATTCAGGTTGCAGCGGGATAGTATTCTTAAGATAACGGCATCTCCATCTTTTCTTGTGTTATCCTCAGGATAGTTGTTGAGATAAGTCTCATCCTCGGCTAGTGGCAAGGCTAGTGAACTGTCGAGACCGAGAGTTCTGAGCGAAGCTTTGATCTGCTCAATGTCGGACTTTATGCTCAATGCGTCTGATGCCTTCTTAACCGCATCCATCAACCAGGGATGCTCCAAGACTTCTGCAACAGATGGCCTTTTCTCTGGAGACTTGCATAACATCTTTAAAACTAAGTCAGTCAATTCAGGTCCCATTGATGCAGGAATATCGACCTCCTTGTAGATGATCTTCTGTGCTAAGCGTTGCATGTTCTGGTCTTCAAAGGGTAGATGACCTACAGTCAATGCATAAAGTACACAACCGCAGCTCCATATGTCGCATCCGAAGCTGTATTCAGATCCCATAATCATCTCTGGTGCGGCATACGAAGGACTTCCGCACTGTGAGCGTAAAACATTGTCCTCATTTGGTTGATTGCTCAATCCGAAATCAATGATCCTGATATTGCGTTTGGAATCAAACATCACATTTTCAGCCTTTATATCCCTGTGGCACACATGCATGTCCTCATGCAGATAGCGAACAGCTAACATAAGCTGAGCAAAGATTATTGCGGCATTTTCTTCACTAAATGCGCCATGCTCGTTGATGTAGTTCAACAAAGTTCCGTTTGAGGCGAATTCCATGATCAAATAGATCTCTTCTTCGGTCTCAAGAATGTCAAATAAGCGGGCGATGAAGGGGTTGTTAACCTTCTTGAAGATTTCAATCTCCCTTTGTATCCTTATCATAGATCTTCCGTCCTCATTGTTTTCTTTTTTGTTGATGACCTTAATAGCAACTTTTGAACCTGTAGCTCCATGTATCGCAACATACACCTTTGCAAAACCACCAGAGCCGACAGGATATAAGACTGCATAGTCTTGGAGAACGCGGAAGTCCATTTAATTTAAATATTTGACAAAAATTTTACATAATTTTAAATACTTGATCTATAATGTTAATAAACGATCGAGCAGGAAAATGACGAAGTTTAGATAATATTTTGATTGAGAGGCATCTGAAAAATTTTCATAGAGCTCTATCAAAAAATATTTGACATCGGAGCGCGATTTACCGTAACATTAAAGAACTATATCAAATACGTTATTGATTTAATCGATTAAAAATTGTTAATTGAATAAAAATAAGTAACATGGCTTTATCAAGTATAGCGCAATAGGAAAAATCGATTTTTTCATTTAAATTTAAACAATTGTGAATTATTTTTCAATTTCATAAACGATTGTAAAGACCAAACAATATGCTTAAAACTTATCAATATTTCATTGACAAAAGCTTTGGTGCGGAAGATAAATTCAATTTTTTGCATGACGAACGCTGTTTTAGAATTATCTGTGAAGTATCAAAGAACGTAATTTTTACACAAGCGTAAATTTCAGTCACATTCAAATTTTTACTTTTTCAATTCAATTTCTAAATAATGAATTTTTTTACATTAATTTTTAATATTTGTTTTAATGATAGGTATTCTATAGATCATAGTTGCAACAACTCACAAAATTCAGACATCGTTAATCAATTGAATGCTTACAGAATTTGCATTGACGAAATACTGTCATTTATATACTATATATTAAATCAATTTCAGTCGCATAAAAATATAACCAATACGGCCAAAAAGCAAGTTATTTCACCTACTTCTTCTGCCACCATTTATTATTCATTATACGGAACTCATCCCATGAATATTGCATTCACAAAGCAAAAATTTGTATGAATTCTTTGCTTGAATTCCGAATATTCGTTATTCGCGTACTCTGCATTATTATACTATTTAAAACAATATTTTATCCACATTAGAAAGGCCTCACTTAAAATTCCATTCTTTCAAAGATTTGAAAATAAATTTTTCAGCAATGAGCACTCGTTAGAAGTTATGAAATTCTGTCCATCACACATAAGAGTCTGTTTTTGTTATCCGCAGACTTAATCTTAATTCATCACCCATCAAAAATAATTTTCACCAAGCTTGAGTTAGTTTTTATTGTTTTACGTGCCAGTTATGAGTTTACACTTAGATGGATACCTATTCTCTAGTGATTGCAAAAATATTTTTCTGAATTTGGTGGATCTTAAACTTCAAGTGGCTGAACGGCTGATTTAAAGTTTAATTTGCTATTAATATGCTTATACAGATATAATAAGCAGTAATTAAACTAGTCTTTGCCATTTGCGAAAATTACTGATTTTTTAGTAGTTTGAAACTGTAACCCAGAAGAAGCGCGGAACTTATTAATTGCTGTTTATTCACACCATGTTTTAATTAAATCACGTAAATGCAAATGATATGGAAAATTTGAGATATTTTCCTAGATTTGATCATTCTATTTAGAGAACTCACCAGAAATTGAAACAACTTATGTAGTTTTAATATGACACCTTACGTTGAATAAAATACAGAATTGTTTTCATTTCGTTTAAGGAACTGAACTGAGTTTGATGTTTCGAATTCATTCATAATACTGTGGTGTATAGTTGAGTGTAACCCAAAATATGTTAACTTTTATATCAGCAGGAAATAAATCTATTATTCATTCAAAATTGTAATTCATTCAATGATTTTTATATATTTCTGATTGATATACGATATATTGAATGATTCATGCGTGTAAACTATAGTTTATGCAACATTTAGATGCGAAAAAAACAAAATCAGATTCTTCAAGATTTCAGCATTCTACTTCAAAGGTAAAACATGTTGACAGACATAAATCTTGAGAATTGATCTTGTTTTCTCGGTGGATCAAATTATCATTCGGTGAATGAAATGCTATTCTTCTGAATCTGTATTTTAATTGACATCGATGATATATCCCCAAAATAAGACCTACCAAAATATTTTATCATGACGGCACAAAAGTGTGCTTCAGTTAAAGAACATCATGGCATCATTGCTATATAATTACCATGACACTCATTCGCTATGTGTGTATTTCATTTTTTATTCTTGCAAATCAAAATAGACATATTCAATCAAATCATGGACGCATAACTTTGCACATTAACTCTTCTGATTAAACTCTCTTATTTTCAAAATTATCTACTTCTCAAAATTCTTTCTCTTGATGTAATCAAAGCCTACAAGATTTGTGTGAACTTTGTGGTTGACTGCATCAATAACTATGAGATTTCTAGCCATTGTTCTCAAAATGTTTAAAGGTTAGAGTCTCCATGTGAGATACATCAGCTATGTTGAATTCAAAAAACAGACTTAATGAAAAATGATTGACTTCTGAATGGATTCCTATAAAATCTACAACAATGCCATACTGCATCATCTATTATTTATGAAGTCAAAATTTTTTTTTTTGACAAAAATTCTTGACTAGATTCTTCTGAAAATATTTGCAACATTTTTGAGTCGCAAATCGACTGTTTGCAACATTGAAATCATTCAATATTATTGATCCATTTCAACATCTAACAAGTATTTGCATTTTGAAAAACAAAAATAATTTTTAATCTTGAAATAACATGTTTCAGTGTATGATCAATTATAAATAATATATAGAACTTAATACAAACACTATTTCTCATTTGCATTCATATTTATCGTTGAACTGTTTAAAATATAAATGATATCACAATAAATTATATGGTTATCTTATGGTATATATTAATTTATATGTGTAATTTGATTCATGCACATAATTATTTTACTTTATTCAATACAAAAAACAAGAATTTTAAAATGATAATATACTCTATATCTATTTTATTCTATATTTATTCTTCAGCTGGTGCTTCTTCTTCCTTTGGTTCGTCGAAGCCCATCTTTCCGATTTCCTCAACTTCGCGATCGTACATAGCCATTTTCTTCTTTAATTGATTAGCATTCCATTGCCATGGATTACGCCTACGGTCAAAAGCCATCATTTCGAAATCGTTGCCGTATCTAGTCTTCAATTGAGCCATAATCTTAAAATCGTTTTCACCAAGATGTCTGACTAAAGGAGCTTTATCAGGTAAGCTTTCCATAACCTCTGGCAAGTTGACTACGACTTCTGGCGCGGATTTTTCTGCTGCTTTTTGTATAGCTTTTTCTCGTTTCAAATTTCCGAGCTTATCTGAGAAACCAATTTTTGCATCATCATTTGGATTTGAAGATAAGCCTAATCGTGAGTAAAAATCTTTGTGATTTGTTGCTGATCCAACTTTATATCCCTGAGCTTCAAGAGTCTTCCTCACATCCTCAGGAAGCTCCGGTGGGGCCATCTTTCTCTTATACATTTTGTT
>MRSU01010406.1:0-16058 GCA_008369845.1 Trichomonas gallinae
AAAAACAGCAAAAAAAAAAAAAAAAAAAAAAAAAAAAATTCATGGAGCTCTAAGCTTTGAAAACAATTATAATAAATGATATTACTATCGCCAAACTCAACAAAAAATGATGCCATCGTTCTGTAGTTGACATGTCAAGTCTGTCAGATATGGTTGGGCAATATCATGATAAATTCTATTAGGAATAGAATCCAAAGACGAAGTCTATACTATAAAACAAATTTCATGGTCGTGATTTAACCAATTTGACGATTGACATAAAAAATATCTGTGAAAAAAAAAAATTGAAAGAAATAAGGTTTAATTTACAAAATTTTCAAAACATTACATATTTTTTCAAAAGTTTACATAATTTTTGAAAAGTTTACATAAATTTTGTCAAGTTTACAGTAAACAATGTTTGCTTTCTTGCTTTTTGCGTCTATATCACAGACGATCACAGTTGCTGAGAATGAATTCGGAACATATGAACTTCAAATTACTCCACATGAATACAAGGAGCTCTTTGATGCTGTTATTACAGTTTTATTCAAGAATGGAAAATGCTTAGATGAGATAAATGATATCTCTGATGCTATCGTCCACTCCAGATCAGGATGTGGAAAAGATCTTCCAGCTGGTCCAAGACTTTACCGTGAAATGGCCGACTTCGAAAACTATAAAGAAAAATTCGATCCGATAAACGGCACATTTGTTAATCACCTCAAGCAACAGGTGGCTGCAGCTGCCAAGAAAGCAGACAAGGGCACAGTAACGACAACCCCTGGACTTTCTTATGTTTGCTGGTGCATCACACTCGGTGGATATTCATTTAAGCCAGATTATTCAATCGATTTCAACTGCCAGATGAAGGATGGCAAGCGAGTTTGCGCTGTCGATGGAGTCATGAAGATGTCCGGTCAAGATTACTGGGACTTTAATGATGTACCATCCTACGGCTGGCTCAAGAATATCATCGAAGAGAAGATTCCAAAATGGCTCGTAGAACTCCGTGGAAAGAACATGAAACCATTCTATACAAAATACCACGTTGAAACACCATACAAATTCGAAATTGAAGTCCCTAAGTAAACCATTTGGCAAATCCATGTATTTGTCATCATCTTTCATTTTATTTAAAAAATTAAAAATTTAATTTTAGAATTTATCAATAAAGAGACAATAAAAATAACAAATACTCAGTAAGTTAACGCAAAATACAAACAAGGTTTTTATTCATTAAATGAATTAATATTATTTGATAATTTTCTACAGAGTTTCTTGAGTGTAACATCGGATTTGAAGATCTCTGTGGCTTTTTCGGCTACTTGTCGACTGACAAGCGTTTTTATTGATTTTTTATATTTTGATAGTTCAACTATTATTCTAAGGCTTGATTCTCTAACATCGTCATCATCATACTCTAAATATTCTATAAAGTCATCAATTGCGTATAAAATATCTTTTGAATAAATTGATGAAATAATATAACGTAATGTTTCGAGTAGAGAGAACTTAATTGACTTTGATCCTTTTTCCATCTTGCGGATCAGTATTTTGAAGAATCCTGATAAAGATAAAATTGATAAAAAGTTTTTGTCAACGTCAATTGATGAAAATATATGTGGAAGTGTTGATGCTACTTTCTTTGAATTCTGTTTGATAATAGTTATAAGAAAATTCGGAAGTTCTGACGCATCTAATATAATTTTTCTACATTGACTGTGTTTAAGAATTGCTAGCAATATTGAACATGTTCCCATAACAGTTGGTAACTCATATTGAAGCCAATTTGTCCTTTCACACATTTCAATTGCAGATCCTGATCTTGAAACAAGATTTAATACGAGTTTTGATGCATCTTCCGAAACTCTTGCATACTTAACTAGCTTGTAAACAAGTTTAGGTACTTTTGGTGGTGTTTCATACTGAAGAAGAAGAGAAATACAATATTTATATAGTTTTTTGTCTTTCAAGTCTTCTAAAATCTTTTCGAAAGGTAAATTCATTGTCTCATCGAAATATCCTATAATCATTTTATATGATGCTTTGACTGCAGCTCGATCTGAAGCAAATAAAAAGTTTGGAATAATTTTTTTGCAAATTTCAATTCTTGATTCATTAAAATTTCTATGATTCGTCAATAAATTGTCTATAATCCGCAGAAAGTCAACAGCTGCATCTGTTTCAACGAATTTTTTGTAAGATTTCAGAGTTGTATCAATTAATTCCCAAGGATTTTCGATATTTTCGAAATCATCAGCGAAATACGAAACCAGTTGGATTGATCTCTTTGGATTCTGTACGAAAAGTCTAGATATGATTTGCTTGAAATTTTTTTGAAAAATCGAAGGTTTTGTTTTAAAGCAGTTTGTTAGTATGTCTAATATTGTTTCCAGGTATATATCATTATCGTAAGGCATGATTGTCTTAAATCCAAGTTTTTCGAATTCTAATACAATTTTTTCTTCATTTGTTATTTCAGAAACTGCTTTAAGAACATTCAATAGTATTTTCTGGTCTGTGTCTTGTCTTATATAACCTTGTGCTATATTCATGAATTTTAACTTAGTTTTTGTGTCTAATTTCGAATTAATTTGTTCTAATTCACTGAAAAACAAAGGATGAGTTGGATCTTTAAGCACATTCATGTTAATATTCCTAGAAGATGCATAATATGGTGAATGAAGGTTCGCATATAAAATTTCATCGCGAATATCACCATCGATTTTCTTTTTTTGATATTTAACATCAGGAGTCATAATTTGCGGCGGCGGATGTCTTTCGTAGTCCGAATATAAGTTATCTGACATTGACGGAGCTGTTTGTCTCCTTGAAAATTTGTAAACTGAAATTTGATTTTGTGAATCTGATTCAGAATTTTCTTCATAAGGCAAAGAAATGATGTTTGTTGGTGGAAATTTATCGAATGTTGTTATTCCCACGCTGCTTGAACGAGGTTTAAAATCTCGAGATTTAATTTTTGAAGAAGATTGGCTGTTTAATGAAATTTTTGATGATAAAAACAATCTTGAACTTCTATCTGTGTTCATTCTGCCGAATTTCGGCTTTAAAACGTTCGAATCTAATTTAAATTGAATTACACCTTTTCGTTTTGGTTTATATTCTTCTTCTTCACTTGAATCATCGTTATCTTTATGTAAATTGTGACTGGAATTACTAGAATTATCCGAATCTGAATTATTTTTGTTATTCGTTGATTTTTGTGTTTTTATTGGTGTATCTTCGATTTTAGATGTTGATTTTTTATCTAAATTTCGTGGTGGTTGGATATAAATTGGCTCTGGAATTTTTGTTGGAAATTCTGTCTTTTCAAATGGAATTGTTTTTGTTTGTTGAGGTGGAGTGTTTGTCTTTCTGTATATATTTGGCTTTTCTCGAATATACATTGTTCTTTCTGCAATAGAATCAGCTAATTGTTGAATTTCTTCAAAATTCGTATTTGGAAAGAAAACACGACCAGAAGCAAACATATTGTATATAGTCGAAAATGCAGGACGAATGAAAGCGTTGTCTGCCCAACAATCCGAAATTAATTTTTTTAATTCAGCAGGACAATCTTTAGGAATCTGAGCACGTTGTCCTCTCAACACTTTCTTGTTTAATTGTTCATTATTTAAGTCTTGAAATGGAATTTTTAAAGTCAACATTTGATATAAAATTACACCAAATGAATAAACGTCGCATTTTTCGTCATACATTATCCCATCCTTTATTATTTCCGGTGCCATGTAATATTTGGTGCCAATTCTGTGTGTGTGATGAGTTGGTTTGTCGAATTCTCTTGTTAATCCAAAATCGCAAATTTTTGGCAAAAAATCGTTATCAAGTAGTATATTGTCTGGTTTTAAATCGCGATGCATCATCTGTTGTGCATGAAAAAAAGCCATTCCGCTTGCAATCGACATTGCAATTTTAGTTAGTGCTGTTCCAGTTCTCTTGGTTTTGTAGGATGAACTGTGTAAAAACTCGCGCAAATTTACGTTCGGAATGTAATCTGTTAAGATAATATATGGAGGTGTATTCGAAAAACCAACTAAACCGAGCAAAAATGGGTGCTGGCATCTATATAAGGCGCATACTTCTGAAATATAGCGTCGTTCTAACGCCTGTGTCATTTCTACCTTACAAACTTTGACAGCAACTCTCTGATTCTTATAATAGCCTTCTTTAACAACTCCAAAAGCACCAGAACTTATATCTCCTTTGAGAGTTACATCACTGTTTTTAACAAGAAATGGTTTAAGTTCTTTGGGGAACTCAAGAACCCAATTTTTTGCCATCGAAAAACAGAGTTTGTCACTTTTTCGACTATTATTAATTTTGTTTACATCATTATTCTACTTATGCTATTTATATTCATTTTCATAATTTTTATAATTGGAACATTTTTGACATGTAAATATTTGATCAAAATCTTATGACATGTAAATTTGTTAAAATTAAAATAATTCGACATGTAAAATTATATGTTGAAAAATTATGACATGTAAATTCTTATTATGACAATTGGCATCAATTTCTGTTGATCTGGCTCAAAATCTAAATTCATTGAAGTCACACAGTCTAATAAGCTCCATTCACACACTTTCTCTCTAAAATCCTGTATTTAAATTCATATTGTTTCAGGCACCATTTCTGAGGTATACATAGTCTCAGAAGCTCTCTTGAGACTTTATAAGCCTCAGAAATGGCGCCTTCTGTCGATCTCTCTCGAGATCTAACCTTCGATGAATTTAAATTTCAGAAATTGATGCCATTTGTCTGCAGCAGAGTGTCATGATGTAATAATTATTTGAATTCTTATTATTTGACATATATAATTTTTTTGAAATCCATCTAATCAATGCAGATTTCTCCATGGAAACCTTTACTTTTCCCATGTTTAACTAATGATTAAAAAATTGATAGAAAATAATATATACAACTTAATAATCATAGTCATCGTCGTCGTAAAAATCATAATAATCGTCATCAGAGCTATCGCCAACATCATAAACGTATGAGTACAGGTCATCGACGATAGAAACAATAGGAATATGATAATCAAATTTGAAATCAAACTTTCGCCTGCTTTTCGGCGTGAATCTATCAGTTCTGATGTTTGCCTTCAAATTATGCTGGACAATATTGTCCATCAAAACAATCTGAAATGTCAAATATCCTCGATGATATTTCTTTTTAGATAATGCGCTGAATGAGAAATTTCGTATCTTAGAAGTGATCGAGATTATGTTGAAATTGATTGGTTTGGATGGACCATTCATAATCAACGAAAGATGAATATTCAATTCTTTCGAGCTCTTTGTCAATTCTCTCATACAAAAGTTCCACGAAATATTTGTTTCCGCATGAGTATTGATACAATGCCACAACCATGGGACTGCATGGAACATAATGTTCAAGACTGACTCTATCGATGATCAACAAAAAGCATTCCACTGAATTATATAAGAGCGTTAATCAATGTAAAATCTTCCGCGCTGTAGATCTGATTGCAATCTAATCCAAACTCAATGAAAAGCTGAAGAATGTCTGGTCTGTACTTAGCAACAGCTTCCAGAGCTGGACTGTTCATGAAGTAATATCCTTCAACTTCATGAATCAACGCGCCTTTTTCGAGAAGCGAACAAATGATTTGAATATTTCCAATTCTTGTTGCTAAATACAGTATTAGGCGGGAAAAAAGATACATAGGGAACAAGTTTTGCCGCATCCTTAGCATGGCGATTGTAAAATTTAATAATATCTGTTGGCTCAAGTTTTCTCTTGAAGATTTCTTCATAAATCTTTTCGCTATTCTGTACCAAAGCAGCATCCATCAATATAGAAGTTTTGACTCTAGGTAATACTTTTTCATTCAATATAATTTTTGAGCTAATAATATGACTATATATATATGTTTCTGGTGTTGGTTGCCGTTCAAATAATTAATGAACTCGTCTGTAACTATGGCATATTCCAGCGCAAGATTTATTATCTTGACTTCTGGAAGATTGATTAAAGACATAGCTGTCATATATTTTGCATTCCGTGGATTTTTATACAAATAGTCTTTGAAAGTAATAGGATCTTTGCTATACTGAAAATCAAACTCTTCTTTTTTTAAATCAAGATTAATTATAAATGAATAATTGGAAGAAGAAGCGTATAGTTCCTTGATATCAACGAGATGACGATTAAGTGGTGTTGTCATGCAATCAACAAATTCTTTTTTTACCACTTTTAGTTTTATATAATCTAAGCAATTTGTTGAATGTTTCTTTTGTCATTCTAACGTTTTTGTAGAGAAACGCTTGGATCGGTATAGATATGAAACGAAATCGTCGTTGTGCTCGTTGAAGTATTGAATGAATGCATCTGATTTTATAACTTCTGATTCAAGTTTATCAGCAATTGGGCAAAAAGATGGCTTATGAGCTTTTTCGAAAAAAAGGATATGTTGAATTTGGGTAGGAGCATATTGATATAATTGACAAATATTCAGACAATCGAATGGATTTAATTGAATAAATTCTTTTGTTTCTATCACGAGTTTTGCAGCGATTTGTTTTCCGTCCAATTTGTAGAAATATCTTATGAAGAGTAAAAAAATATCATCGTTGACGGCGCATGTCTTGTATCTCTCATAAATAATCCTTATGACTGGCGGATATCGTTTGCATATTTCTTTAACTTGTTCAAATGTAAGAGTTTCATAATATTTTTGCACGACAGCTTCAGCTCGATCATTATTTTTTTCAAAGCAATATTGTATCAACGGATAAACGTTTTGTCTGGCAATATTATATCCATTAAAAAAGTGAATATATGTTACTGCTGGATCAAGTGGGACGTTAAGAGCTTCTTCAAGTGTTTTCATAATTTCTGGTTAATTTTCCTTCAAGATTGTATTAAAGCAGTCTGTTAGCTGTATTTTTCTATTTGTATCTTTTAAGAGGAGAATTTTGATATACCAAAGTTCATCGTGATAAATTGCAAAACGAAACAATCTGTTAAGTAAATCACCCGTTGCTGAATACATAAAATTCTTGACTATCTCTTCATTTCTTGTCATGAAGAACAGATAATCACTGAAATATAAATATTTCGATAAATACTTACACATTTCGAACTGTCCATCAATGTATGCCGCTGAAATCAAATCAATGAAGTTTGATAATGGATTTGCACGAGAAAGTGCATGATACGCACGAACTGACATTGTCTCTGACAATAAAGGATATAATAGCATATCTTGATTGTAATTTTCATAAAGCCAGTTGTACATTTCGTCTTGGCGATAGATGAGTGAAACAATCATGCAATTTGCGAAATCGACATTTTTTTGTGCAAGAATTCGAATGATTTCTGGATTTCCACCAGCAATGGCAAAAGTTGGAGTATTTTCAATATTTACATTATTCAATATAAATGTTTTAAATATAAAGCGAATAAATCAATCAAATGGCATGATCTGTTATCAAAACTAAAATACACATTATCACCGGTCTTCGAAGCAAGTTCGGTAAAAAAATCAGTATCATCATTTAATAAATTTTCGATAATTTCGGGTTTCAATGGTTGTACTTTCTCATAGCCAAAAATCATTGAAGGGTACTCTAAATAATTTTATAGTACTGTTCCAGTTGTATTGACTTCATTAAAGCATGATGGATCAAAAGAAGTAGCAACATATCTGAAAATTGAAGTAAACGAAATAATTCTTTGTGCTAATGATCTTGTACTTTTTTGTAATTTAAGATATAATTTAACATAATGCTTGATGAGCGTCAGTCTAATATTTATGCATATTTCAAGTTCTCTGAGACCTAAATTTGGAATTTTTTCAATGAAATCTAATAATTTATTTAACTGTGTCTCTTCATCTGAGTTAAAATGCAAAGATGTCTGTTAAATTTGGTCGAGTTCCTGCAATTCCTTAGGGAGCTCATCTGAAGTTATTGATTCTGGCGAATTAAACTTGGCTTTGTTAACAATACCTCCGAGTGGATTACGTTTAGTTTGAAGAATATGTTCATTTTAACTTAGTTGAAAGCTCGCTCCTTCTGCAATTTTCCCGCAAATTGAAAACTAATGGTATGTCTCTCATCAAAAAAGAGTCCGTATGCGATATTCTGGCCAAAACCCTCATTTTCTCACTGAAAAATGGATTTCCGGTTCTGGAAGCAAAAAATTCAGCACGAGACATTAAAAAGTAATAAAAAAAAATGACGATTATTTCTAATTCAAATATTAAAAGTGACAAAATTAAATAAAGTTGACGATTATTATAAATTTGTCAAATTCCAAAACTGATGCCTTTGAAAGGAGAACCTGTGGTGTGATTCAAGCATACTAGTAGTAAGCTATTATCTATTAAAGAGTTCATCAAATCATTCTTTTCTTATATTGAGATATAATATAATTGATGTATCAATCAGCAAGGAAATAAATATTAAAAAGTGACAAAACTAAATAAAGATGACGATTATTCTTAATTCAAACATGAGAGTTATAAAGAATAAAATGAACATTATTGTAGCATCACATAATCTGATTGCAATGCTCGGAAAATTATCGTTCAACAAGACTTTATCATAAAATCTTTTCATTGTTTTTATACAATAAGTGTTATTGATATTATTTATGCTTAATAAGTCCATATACATGTGAGTTGTGTATGAGATCTCTTCTCAATAGTGTAAAACAACTTTCAGGATCTTTACTCATCCATATGAGTCAGATTATTCACAAAATATTCAATGAGATTGGATTAAATTGTAAAGGTCAATTTGAAAATTATAAAAAAAGTAAACAATCTGTTATTTCACGCTATAACAGTGCGACCATGCCAAGTCGATAATTTGACACATCGTAGGGATATTCAATTTTTGATAATTTTCTAATTTAATGGAAATAAGCGATTTAATCAAAGACTGTTTTATTTATCATAAAAAAATTAAACTTTTATCGTAAAAGTGAAATTATACCGGCAAAGTCGATTTTGAATTTTTTAACTCGATATTTGATATCTCTTAGTGTTTATATATGTAATAATACCAAAAATAAAAATATATTGTAGAGATCTGAGTTTTCTCTTCCGATCAATTTAAATTTAGTGAGTGTTTCGGTATTAACTATCAAATATATAGCTAGTTATCAAAGGAAAACACTTGTAGCCAAAAACATGTCACTGACAAGATTTTTTATGAAGTTATTCAAAATGTGACTAACTATCACTTTTTCGATTTGTTCGTAAAAATGTTATCCATAGGATCTCGCATCAATCTACATCGAATTCAAATGATTTAAGTTCTGAATTTTTTGTGAAGCATTCAACTCAATTTTCAATCTAAACATCCCATCAAATTTAAGTCCATATAAATCAATCAAACAGGATTGTAAAGATACGTTAAAGAGAAATCTTTGATATAAACCCTTGTATTCAAAAAATGTTATTTTACAGAAATTTTAATGAATCAATGATAAATGCGTTATATAATAGCTAATATTAAAATTTCAAATTGCTTGATAAAAAAATAATTTTGTTTGTCCCATGATTATACATATGACATGTATTTTATTGAATTTTTTCTGAAAAGAGAATTATTTTTTTGTGATGATGCGCACAAGGAGTCAGAAGGCAGCCCTTGTTAGTGATAATGACGAAGAAATAGTCAATCTCGACATGAAACCACTTAGGAAGAGATTTACTCCAGAAGAAGATAGAATTCTCAAGAAATATCTTAATAATGGAAAGAAAATTACCTGGGAAGCCATTGCTCAACTATTGCCAGGTAGAACAGCTCGCCAATGCTGGGATAGATACAATAATTATTTGTACAAAAGACTTTCCAATGATAAATGGAAACCAGAAGAAGATTCATTAATATTGAAAATGTATCACAGTATTGGACCTAAATGGACAAAAATAGCCAATATGCTTAATGGCCGCAGTGGAAACAATGTTAAAAATCGTTGGCACAAATTTTTATCCAAGAAAAATAATCAATTCAAACTTGCTCGCGAATTCTCTAAAATGAAAGAGAAAGCAGTTGAACCTAAAATAGAAGAACATATTGAAGAAGATCAAATCTTCGATATTTTTGATTTTTCGAGAAAATCACCAGAATTAACATACGCTGAGTTTTTCGAAAACGAAATAGATATAGATTTATGTGCCTGCCCGGATGTTAACGATATATAGAATTTCTTTAATATATGTTGTATAATAAAAAATAGTTTTACAAAATAAATAGGAAAATTATATAAACTATAAGGAAATTTCCTTATCATATTGTTAGTATATGATACATAGAACATATGAAATGTATTTTGAATATGAATTCAAAACCTTACATTATTCATTGCGTGAGAATATTGAACTGATAATATGTGATCTTAAATAGTAAATAATATGTGTGACATGTGTAGTGCGCTGTTGATGTAATATTTTGATAATTTGAATTAGGTTGTATCATGATAAGGATTGTATGAATGAAATATAATATTTGAAGGTTAATAAAATTCACTGAGTTTATTAGATAAAAGATAATGATCCATAACAATCGCTTGTCAAAATCGTGATTCACGATTTGACATTTTCAAAAACTGAATGCATTGTTTATATGAAGATAATTCCATTATAGAGAAGTGTTGAATACAGTAATCAAATTTGATATCCAATTGGTTAAATATTTCTCTTTTATTTTGATAATTTATCATATTTATACATTATACTGGTTATCTATCGATTTATATTTGCCCAAAAACGATTCTGGGAAAATGAAAATTGTAAAATCATAAAAATATCAAAAAAATAAATAATTTTTCTTTCTAGCAAATTTGGAAAAATCACAAAAATTTATTATATAGATTACTATATCGATAATAATGATACTAATTTCCATGTTTGTGAAAATATCAGAAAATTGAATGATCATTGTTAAAATTGAGATTAAACTGACAAAATACTAAAATCATTTTTGATGTTTTATGAATCATAATTTCACAAAAAAATTTTTCAACCATATTTTGACTTTTTCTCGATTTCCAATTAGGGAGATAACTAATTAATCATCGTATATAAACTATACTCCATCATATATAGATATTCCACATAATTAGAAGACTTAAAATCTGTTATTCAAAATTATTCAATATTTTGAAATTAAAAATTTGTTAATTTAGCTCCAATATCATGTGTAGGTTCTATATTTGCGTGGATTTGGCTTGAAAATCAACGTTGTACGTTAAAAAATTTTAATAAATTTTACCGAAATCAACTTTTATGAAAAAAACAATAGACGATCGATATATTCTTCAGCAGAAGATTGGCCAGGGCAGCTTTGGCCAGATATATATCGGCGAAGATAAAAGTACTGGCGAAAAATACGCGATAAAAGTTGAAGAGGTCAATATTTCCGTCCCACAGTTGATTTTCGAAGCGAGAATTTATCAAATAATGTCAGGCTCGACGAATGTTCCTCGAATGTTTTACCAAGCTGAAGAAGAAGACTGCAATGTTATGGTAATAGAGTTATTAGGCAATTCTCTTGAGAGTTTACTCACGAAATGCAACAGGCATATGTCTGTCAAGACAGTTCTGATGCTTGCGGAACAAATGATTTCTTGCGTACAATTTTTTCATTCGAAAAATTATATCCATCGAGACTTGAAACCAGACAATTTCGTAATGGGAAAAGGAGAATCTTCAAACAAACTATACATTATTGATTACGGATTAGCTAAACGTTATCGAGATCAAAATACTCATCAGCATATTAAGTTTAATTCGGGAAAATCGTTGACAGGGACAGCCAGATATGCGTCAATAAACGCTTTAGCTGGTTGTGAACAGTCTAGAAGAGATGATATCGAAGGATTAGCATATGTCTTAATTTACTTATGTAAAGGTTCCCTTCCATGGATGGGAATCGAAGCAAGAGATAGAAAAGAAAAATACTCGAAAATATGTCAAGCAAAACGCAATATTTCACCTGAAGATTTATGTTCAGGAATACCTCATGTTTTTGCAAGATTTTTGACTATGGCAAAGAGTCTAGCTTTCGATGAGGAACCTAATTACGCAAAATACAAGTCAATGTTTCGTAATTATTTTATTGAAAATGGATATATCTTCGATTATCAATACGATTGGACTGAAGGAACAGTTATTTCATCAACACCATCATCATACGACTTAGTTCCGCGCAGAAGTATTCCGAGAAGAAAATCTCAGGATGCTCCTTCATCAGATTTGAAGTATATGTCAGTAGATGCAGTCAGATCAGGTGACTATGCAACAATAGACTCGAAAGAACAGAAAATACAACTCCCAGAAGCATATAATATTAAAACAATTGATCTCCCTAAAGAAAAAGTCTCAAATCCAGCCAAAAAAGCCAAAAAGAAAGTCACAAAGAAGAAGGTTGTTAAAAAGAAAAAGAAAAGTATTGCAAGTAGAAAAGCTTTACCTAATCAGCAATCAGCGGGAATTATATTATTCGACGGACTAAAAAAACCGGAAAATATTCCTGTTGTTAATTCAACTCCAAACATAAAACTCATCGAAAACTATCCTCCAAAACTATCAGATGAAGTACCAGTGAGAGTTGTCAAAAAGAAGAAATCTATAGGTCTTGCGAGAAGGAAATCTTTTGACAACGATATTTCGCAGATAAAAGAACAAGAAATTGCGCAAAAAAGAGAACATCAGCAAGAAATTGCTCAAAGAAGAGAGCTCCAAGCTGAAGCCATTAAAAGAAAGCGTGCGTCAATTGAAGAGTTCGAGTTAGAAAATAACATGAGATCATCACAGAGACGATTTAAATCAGCAGAAGTTACTCCAGTAAAGTTAAGTGATGTTAAAATTAAATCTCATCACAGACATCATCACCAAACACTAGAATCAGAAGATTCATATAAACACAAGCACCACAAGCATCACAGAAGGCAGTCAGTTGAACCACAGACTCCCGAAATTGTTGACATAGAAAGATATAAAACATTCGAAGCTTTGCCTTCGACAATGAAAAGGAAAAAGCGCCGCGTTCACCAGGAAATTAACGGTTTAAACACTGTTGACCAGTTCTTATTGAGGAGGGGCGCAATAACACCACAGAATGTTACTCCTGTTAAGGAATCAAAAAAGAAATAAATAAAATTTTGTTTGTTTTTTAGTAGTTTACGGTAAATAGCTTATATTTTTATCATATTCCATAAATATAGCAAATATCCATAATGTGAAATGATCAAAAACTTAAATTGTTTAATATTTTAATTGAATATTGTTGAAAATTAGAGTTTTCCCTTATATGATGATATAGTACTTGTCATATGTTTCAATATGATTGAAAATTAATAATTTTAGATTTACAATAAAATAATAACATGATACATATATGTTTTGATATTAAATATCAAGTTTGTTTGACCTGCACATGACTTAACACGATCATGATACTGGTTATTGCAATTACATTCAAGATTAATTTCATCTTGTTGAAATTCATCAGCATTCATTTGTTTTATAAACGGATCAGTTTCATAACTAGGTTTAATGTCTGTGAAGTGCGTTTTATCGAAATAAAAAGATGCTTGACTTTCTATTCCATGATAAATCAAATTTCCTTGACAATTGATGATATAGCAATCTTGTAGTCTCACACAGGTGATATATGAAGATATAATACCTAATGAACTTTGGAAATCTTTAATAATTATGAACTTAATTTTATTATTTCGATCATTTGCATCAGGAGATGACAAACCAATAACTGATGCATCAGAATTTGATATATTTCCTATGAAATTTATTTGTTTTACTTCGTAATGCGCAGTTTGTGCTCCAATATGATATAATCCAACAAAACTAGTTATCTTGCTGTTACTAGAATTACAGTTTTCGATATAGCAGTCAGGTCTATCATTGACAACCAAAGATCCATAACTAGTAAAAATATTATCACCACAAATGTTGTCGCTGATGCAAATGAATCTTGACTCAGTTTTATATGGCCCAGATATACCTATATTCTGACCTTGTCCTTGTCCAGTTACGTTGAAAAAAGACAAGAAATGAAAATCTGCAAATTTTATAGGGTCAAGGAATATTGCACCTCCTCCAGCATCATAATGTCTATTCGAAGATGTGCCTCTTAAAGAATTGTGTATATTGCTGAAGCTGCAATAACCAATTTCAGAAATTAAACCATTTTGTCTATTGCAGATGACTGCACCAAGCTTTTGTGTGGTAAAATCAATAAAATCTGTAAAAAGAACTGCTTGTTTTAGTGAAATCAATTTTAGTTATCAAATCAATTTGATTGACTTAACGATTTTCTTCCACTTACTTGCACATCGATTTCTCAGGTATTTCTAGCATTATATTTAGAGATTCCAAAATATAAACATATTTTAGAACTGTTATCAATTATTTTTTTTCTATACATAATGCATCTTGTTGCAAATATGATATGTTAATCATCTTAAGAATGATAAAAATATGTTTATAATGAACTATATATTTATAATATCATGAAATGCAAACGATGATATATCTATATACTTTTCCATCCCTTTTTATATTGTAATAAAAAAAAAAATTAAACCTAGGTCATATTTTATTATGTTTGAGCGATACCTGAGCCGAATTGCAACCAACTAAAGTTTACACGGACTTCAGCTAGGATGAAACACTCAAATCACTTGAATTACATAGTAATAGGTCAAGAACGAAAGAACTATGATATGACGGTATCAAATGTCCATTGTTTGATGCAGACCATTTGCATCTATTCCAGGATCTGTGAGAAGGAGTTTGACAACTTCATGATGACCTTCATCTGAAGCTTTAATCAAAGCTGTATAGGGTTTTACTTGTTGTCCAACGTCATTAAAACACATAAGCATATGTCCAGCTTGTACAAACCATTGGCTTCAGACTCCATTCAATTTTCTATGCCACTGAGACAAAAATCCCACTTTTTTTGGAGTATTTTTGTTGAGAGAAATGTTGGACAAAATTTGAAAGAGAAAAGCTAAGCTTACATATTTCTTTATTACTACACTTAGTCAATTTATACGTATTCGCAACAGTTTGATATATTTCATTTATCCTTCATTGTTGACTGTGTTTAAATTATACTCATATTTTTGTCGAATTTAGTTATTTAATAAATTCAAATAGCAAGAAAATTTAAAAAAAAATTCTTAAAATATACTGTCGTGAATTGTGTATCAAGTTTGCTGTGACGGATCAAATCAGTAATTTTGCGTTATTTAAGTCCAAATTTTGCTGCAATTTCTTTGCGACACATCTTCTCTTCGTTGAAGAGACGCAAGATTTCAGAGACAAGATCTTTTGGTGTTCTTTACGCTTCATTAAACAAAATGATAATATTCAGTTCTCAATTTTGTTTATATTTAATAATTCTGTACTCATGACGATAGGCATCTTAATTAATTTTATAAAACTCTTTTTTAAATGTTTTACATTTATAATTTCTGTCAAAAAATAAATGGAAATAACCATCATCCGATATCGTTTTGTTCAAAAGTTTTATAATTTTGATGGGATTACAAACAAATAAATCCATTATTTATTACCAAGTGAGACACATTTTTGCAAAAACTTAAGTCTACCAGTTTCTGATGTCTACATAGGCTAAATCAACTTGGAAAAATTTTCAATTTTTTTTCCCCTATTTGTATAACAATCATGACCTCTCATCGCCAGAGGCCGGATTTTTTTTTTTTTTTTTTGAACTGACAATTTGGAAATTTTGTTCCAATATGGAAATTAATTGATGTCTTCTTGTTTTATAATTGGATGTATCTTTGGGGAATTCATTTTGAATACCCGACTTTATAGAATTCTGAAAGTTGTAATGAAACCACTTTTATGATTTTCACAGGAAACTGTTTCAGAGTTTGCATACGGAGGATTTCGTAAACTTTCAGTTTTTTTATTTTTATTTTTTTTTTTTTTTTTTGGTATTAAGGGTGCGCTTGCACCTTCAATTTTTTCTATGAGCTCAGTGAATTGGTCTGATCCTCCTTTTTAAAAAGAGTTG
>MRSU01010409.1:0-21214 GCA_008369845.1 Trichomonas gallinae
TAGGAGTTTGGAACGTTAGAAGGAGCTGCAGGAGGCGTTTTTATCATGTCACTTTTAAAATTTTCCCAAAAAGTGGAGTTCCCTCCCTTTTCATTTTATAAATCCCTGTGATTTCGTCCTAAATTATTTTTAAATTTTAGAGCGATAACGTAGTAAATTATAATGAAACATGTTGTCTAGATACACATTTATTTCGCAAATCTTGTGTGATTATAGTAAAAAATGATATATGAACAAAATCTCTATAAATTGACAAATAAACAAAGAAAATTTAACAAAATAAATAAATATTGCTGTTAGAAAAGCGATGGACCGCCATCAGGCATTCCACGACTGACCTCGCCATATTGCGAGCTTATTCCTTTGTTTCCAATGATTACATGAAATGTCTTCTGTTCTCTAATGGTGAAAATGGCAGAAACATATGAACCTTTTCCACCAGCTTTATTGAACGTAGAACTGCCACTTTGAGCTCCTTTACAAACAATATTGTATTTTCCTGGAACCGAATTTATGTCGTTGTTAACTGAATATTTGACTACTATTTGGTTACTTGATACTATATAACTAGTTATTTTTGGGAAAATTTTTATACCTCTGTATGGAAGCATTATAACGGCTTCTTTGGTTAAAAATATATGTCAGCTTGATTGGATCACAATAAAGAACAACAAAAATGCCTCATAAACGAAAATTGATTGTGATTTTGCAAATCATCTATTTGGACTTGATACATATATCATATTGGCTCAAATGTTTGTTTAGCTCAGAAATATGGCTTGGAATGGTATAATTATGCGATTCTTAAAATTCGAACATCTATTATGGGCTTTCTACATAAATTAATTGTATCGTAATAAAATAATCACTCCAAAGTGGCAACTGTAGAAACGCACACAATGTATTCTTAAAATATTTTTGAATATCAATACGGCAAAATATGCATAATAATGAAATATATTGTCGAAATATGCATTTACTTCTTATCTCTAGTGCGATTATGGATAAAAATTAAATATTAACAAAATCTCAATAAATTTACAAACAAACAAACAAAAATTAACAACATTAATAGATGCTGCTGTGAGAAAAGTGGTGGCAACGGCCAGACTTTTCAAGGATTGTCCTTGTTGCTGAGTGAATTAAACACTTTCCTACGGACTTTGAGCGAAGGGTGCAAAAAGCCGGAGCATAGTCAGAAATCAATTGTCTGATCTGAGAAATTGTCATTCTTCCATAAGGATCGAATACAAGGCACTTGTCGACAATATCTTGAATCTGCGCAGGTGTATCGGAAGGAAACTCATAACCACAATCAATATCTCTAAGAATATCTGAGAGATTATCACCCTTGAATGGAATTTTTCCGGCACATAAATAAAATAATGTGATTCCGAAAGCCCAAATGTCTGCCTTGAATGGACTATAACCATTTCCAACCAATAACTCTGGAGCCATGTAACCCAAAGAGCCACAATAGTTTCTCTTTTTTGTATTCTCATTGCAATAGACTGTAAAACCGAAATCTGCAAGTTTGATGCGGTTATTTGCGTCAATTAATATATTAGAAGGCTTTATATCGCAATGTGCATAGCCATTTGAGTGCATATACAACAAAGCATCTGCGATTTCATGAGTATATTGGTATAATTGCTTTGGTGTTATCTTCCTTCCTGACTTTATAAGGTCTTCTAAGCTTCCGCAGGCGCAATATTCAAGAATAATGAACATTTCTGAATTCGTTGAGAATACGTCATAGACTTTGAGGATGTTTGGATGGTCAAACTTTACAAGGGCCTCAACCTCACGCTTGAATGACATATCAAAAGACTTGCTTACGTCCCTTTTTGAGATGATCTTGCAAACGAAATCCATCTTGTATTGAACTGAGCGGACAATCCAGCATGATCCAAATCCACCGCGTCCAAGGAATTCTAGAACATCATAATTGTGATCCTTTAATGAATCAACGCAGTTGGAAGATAACATTATGAAAATTTAAAAATAATGAATTTGAATGCAAATTCAAACTGAAAATGATATTTAAAAATGTTTATCTATACGAATTCTATATATGGTGATAAATCCCAGCCATTTACTTTGAGAGGAGGAATAATACGTAAACTTATGAAAAAGAAATGGAAGAATTGAATTTATTTGAGAGGATTAAATTGATATCTATTTTTGTCTCAAGTTAAAATTCCTATATTCATATATTTGATATAATATTACTATTATAATGTAAAGCTAAGAAATTGGCAACCATTAAAATACATCATTATAGACAATTCTCCGTTGTTTCTCGAGAAAATTAAATTGATTCTGATAATTATTTTGTGAATTCAAAGTAAAACTGATGCCTCAATTTATAAACTTGTAAATCAGCTCTAAAATGCCTGTTGATTTGGATGATGATTTCACTTGGTTCCGATTTGAAAGTCTTGTAAATCTCTCAATAATGACCAACTCTCAGAATTTTTTGTACTTCAATATTTGACGATTTTCGGATGATTCTATAATTTTCACATGATATTACATCGAATTTTCAGCAAATAGAATCATTGCGTTGTCTATAAAAATTGAATGTCACGTTGAATAATCATAAAAGATTTTTTGAAAATTATATGTTAAATGGTATAATAAGTCATTTTCACGAAAGTTGATAATTGAATGGGAAATTTTACTTCACGCGATCGCATTCTTAAAATCATGTTTTTCCATACATGAAATAGAATTCCAAATTCGATTCATATTCAAATCAAAACCAAAACAGAACTCCTCTCAAAATTGCCTCTACCTATTTTCGCAATCTCATCGATAATTGATTGCCTATGTGGATAGAGTATTTTTCATTTTATGCGATTAAATGTCATTAATTTATTACAATCACTGCAATTAATGACCCAATATGCAACAGGTGCTGTTTTTGTTGATATCTATGTCCATATTATTGATATACTGACAAGCACTTAGTAGATATTTCTTATGTTGATAAAAAAATTGATGTTGCATTGAAACTTTGTTGTTCATTATATTGTAAACACCACCTATACACAATTTTAAATCTATTTTATTAAGGATATCGTTTTGGAAGATGAGTTTTTAGGTGTTTTTGCATTTTCCTAAGGTTCTTCAAAAACGACATCCTTAATTTTATGTGTTGAAATAGGTATTTTCTACTCTCAAAAATAAACATTATGTTTTATCTTTGTTATTATTTGCAAGAACAGTTGATACTTAACCTCCGAGGCCTAATATTATATCTATTGTAGTGAGCAATTTTTGTTCTCCTATGATTTATCGATGAAATTCTGGATGATTAAAATTGAGAGAAAAGAGATTTTAGAGAATTTTTTGTCATTAAAAACCTATCTCACGGGCATTCATTCATGGTATAAACCATCTTATATTTTGTATTGATTGAAATTTTTATTCGTCGATTATCAAATATCGCGCTGGTTATTCTTCTCTAAAATCTATTCTATCCATGATCAAACTTAAACAAATCAAGAATGAAAGATTTTGATAATAATGTAGTACACAGTCAACAGAATGATTTCATTCATGTTTTGCTGATTTCCTCTCAAACCCGGACCGGACGAGAATTGAAATTATTTTGTTATTCGTTTTCGCAATAAATATGTTCTATACATTTTAAAGGCAATTTTCAAAAAAAAAAGTAAATTTTTCAAGAAAAAATACATTTTATTATTGAAATGAATGGAATCGCTTTTATAGCATAAATAAGTGATGATTGGATTGATTGCCAAGTTATCAATATTTGATATGATGGTGTTTCAGCTTTTCAATGTGTGTTTTCAATTTGATGAACAAATTGCTCTCAACCTATATTCAATGCACGACGAATAGCTTTATTTATTTCTAATGCTTCCATCCATCACGTACATCATGCCTAATATGGTTGACATGCCTCCTATGTACGCCAACATCCAGACAGTCCAAGTTGAGCAGATCAAACTGGCACCAATTAAGAAGAAATTCACACCAGAAGAAGACGAAAAGCTCTCAAAGCTCATCAACAAGTATGGAACAAGCGACTGGATCCATATCTCTGAGTTGATGAAGACAAGAAACCCAAGACAGTGCAGAGAGAGATGGAATAATTATCTCAATCCAAAGCTCTCCGATGAACCTTGGACAACCAATGAGGATTTCCTTCTCATTGCCAAGTATAAAGAGTTCGGAACCCACTGGGGTAAGATCTCTAAGTTCATGAGGAATAGATCTTCCAATGCTATCCGCAATAGATGGAACTTTTTATTAAAGAAGTCCATCAGCCGATCAGCTCAAAACTCAAGCTCTAGTGACAGCAGCTAAGTTTTATGTTAGGACAATACTATACTTTTTAATCTGTAACTATATATTACTATATCTATAGATTAAAACCTATCTTTCTATCCCCCAAAATTTCACCTTTTTCTCTTTTTGAAATTGATCAATTTTTGAGATTAATTAATTTTTATTATAAATGAAGCTATTTCATGCTAATTATCGAGATAAATGCAGCTAATTAAAGGATAGAGAGATCTCAGATTTTCACAGACCCATCACAAAAGTCAATGATAAGAAAAATTTTCGTTTTCCATATTTATTTCTTTGTGAACCAATTAATAATAAAATTAAAATGAAAAGAAATTTTGAGATAAGATTTTGATTTAATATTTTAGTGTATATGGAATAATATAACAAAATTGCCTCGATTCCAAGTTTATAAAATTGAGAGGCATAATAGCGACCAAATGAATTATCAAAAGTCAATGAAATTATGCGCAACTCTATGTGTGAATTACACTGCTGTAGCAAGAATTTTGTTTTTAGATTTTGCAAATTTCTCAATTTCGATCAATCTGTTAGGTCGCTGATCAAACCGATGATAAACTATGGATTCCATTATTTATATCTAAATGAACTATTTCCGAATAGAAATGAAAAGTTTTTATCCATTTTACGTGAAAGATCCAAAAATCATTTACAATTTTCGAAGATATTCGCACGGGAACATGATGGTATTTCTAATTTTAGATGTTATACATGAATATACCATAGTCATCTATCCTTTCATTAACTTTTCTGACAAATTTTAATTTAACTTATTGATTAAGATCGAAGACCGACTTTTTGAATATGGATTCTTTATATATTCCAACAGCGGTACTGAGTAACATATGTTATAACTCTTAAATCACTAAAATTTTTCAATATTTGAAATATCCCAGGTTGTGCAGCAAAACATAGCAAAAATTTACTAAACACTAAATGTGAACGATTCAATCCATGTAAATTTTCGTGATATTTTTTTGTTTAAGTTTACTGAACGGTACTTCTTACTTTAATAATCTTTAAACTCTAGCTCTAAATAATATATTTCTAGCATGTTGCTCGTTTTTAATTTTCAAATTTATAATTTTTTATAAAATTGTTAAATTATCAAGTATCCGCTTAACAAATAACTTGTTTGCCTTATGACAATTTAGTGATGAGATTACAAGATCGATATATGTTATTTTTGTCAAAATTCAAAAATATTGAAAAACTAATTCGCTTATGAGTCAAAACCGAGTTTGTTTGTTTAATCTTATTGGATCTTTGACAAGCCTCATGCCATTTTAAGCCTTATATTGGAAACATAAATTTTGTCTTGTTAAATCTTCTATATCTTTTGGTAATAGCTTGTACTGGTATAGATTTGCTTAATTTTATCCCAAAATGCCTCTTGTCGCATTTGTCCTGTTTTATTTCAACATTTCCTAATAGTTTCATTATATAAGAATTCTTTATTAATATGATATCTACTAGTTGTAAATGTTCGAATTATTCATAGCTGCAAGTCTCTAATTTGTTCATAAAAATATTTCCTCTAAAATATATTTTTGTTGATTAAGTTTGAGCAAGAATAATTAAAGACTTACAATGACTATCTTCAGTATAACGCATTCATTAAAGGATTTTATCTTATTTTGAAAAAATTTTTAATCGTGATATTTTGGCCATTTCTTTACGTGTATCATCATTATTTGATGCTACTTGTTATATTGGTTAAGATAATTAGTAATAGTTTATCTATTTATTAATTCGTGTTTATTTTCAACATTATAATGTATATATGACTGTTATTTTTTGATAATATGATAATTGGAATGTCAAAGAATATTGCCTATGTAATTATAATTAATTAACTCTTTGTAATGAGCTAGAAAATCAACTTTTATTTTCCTAAAAATAATCAAAAAAAAATGATAAATGTTTCAGGAAATACCGCAACAGTTGAAGATACAGCGTCGGAAGTTATTGCATTCAAGATGTCAGCAATATCTAAAGGATATTACAACGACAAGTACATGAAATACTTCGCAGGTGACATTTTATATGGATCTCAGCTACCACATCAAAACTTCGGCACATATCTTAGAAATTTCGTAATGAACTATGCTATTAAGAAGTTTTATTCCATATATGGCGAGAAATCTCAAGTCGTTTCGTTAGGATGTGGATTTGATACTTTATTTTGGCGTCTTCGTGATGAAAACGTTATATTTTCTAGGTATGTAGAGATAGATAAGAAAGATGTTGTTGCAAAAAAGCGAGCATTCATCAAAAATGAAGTTTTTCAATCACAAGAAAACTATTTTCTTGAAGAAATTGATCTCAACAGCGACAATTCCATTACTAATATTGAAAAACTATTAATTCCTGATATTCCCACGCTTTTTATTGACGAATTTAGCTTAATTTATTTAAATCCAGAAATAATTGAGCGATTATATAGATATATATCAAAGGATTCGAACATATTCTCTTATGCTATGACAAATATGAATGATGATTTTGGGAAACTCATTCTAGAAGGCTTTCAAGATTTAAATGTCCCTTTAAACGGCGCAAACTTCGTAAGTTCCACCGATGAATTTGTCAGTAAGATGCTAGATATTGGATTCCCTGACGCTGATGCGCAAAATGCTGTTTTTGTTGCTAAAAACAAAGTTCCAATTTCAGAACGCCAAAGAGTCTCAAGATTGGAGTATTTCGATGATCCAAGAGAAGTAGATTTCATTTTGTCCCATTACGCATTTTATGCCGCAGGATCAAAAGAATTCATCAAAGACTTGTTGAAATAATTTTTAAATCAAATTCATGTTTGTTGAATGAATGAAAATGCCACTTATAATAGATTTGTTATACCAATATTTGGAACATATTGCAAGAATAACTGCTAATGACTTTTGATTTTTTTGTAATCACGAATTTTTCGCAATAATAACAAGAGAACTGCAATTCTAGTCTAAAAATTCCTTTAATACGTCCATGTCAGTGCCGTAATATCCATAAATCCACTGATATCACTAGCTTGCAGAAATCAATTTAAATTTCGCAGCGAAAAACATTCGTAAATGAAGCCGTATCCATGGTATATCTTATTTTATCAAGGTTAATGAAGTATGACACACTTTTCTCATTCAATTCAAGACAATGTCATAAAAATCAGTCTTCATCGATCATTGATGATTTGGCCGATCTGTATAAAGGTTTATTTCCAGAATTCTGAATAAAACAGACTGATACTCTAAGATTTCAATTGACATTTTAATATCTGTTTGATCAAATGAGTAAGACGCTGAAAGTTATATAGTGTGAATTCATTATAATGGAATGTCAATGTCAAACGGAATCGATTCACTTCAATTAAAATTGCTCAAATCAATCAAACTGTTTGAACTAATTTGTGCATTCAATTCGTATATACAATAATCTGTTTAAGTCATTTCCTTGAAGAAAAATATAGCATATCGCTAAGTTTTTTACTTACGAAATACAATTTCGATAAATAATTACTTTTTGAATGGCCATCGATGGATATATTACTTGAGTAATGAATTACAATTGATTTTTATTCTCATTAAGCATCAGATTTGAAAAACTGTCGAATGAAGAATTAGAGGAAACTCATCTTCAATGATATCGACATCATTGTGAGTTGAGTTATACTTAAAAGTCAGGAGTAAATATACTCCTTCGATGAAAACACTCAATTATTGACGTTCCTTCTAAAAAGATTTAGATGAGGTTATCTCTTCACTTTTATCAGAAAGTTTAATGAACGAATTCACTCTTTTGATGTCAAGAATGCGTGAACAAAGTTAAAACGGAAAACAAGTGAATCACAAAGATTTTGACACTTTTATTATACTTTATTGAAATTTTGTCCCCAAACAAAGCCATACCCTTCTCCTGACACAGATAGACTTAAATCGTTCGCGGTCGGCCATAATTTTCGAAATTAAGCTGTTTTTGCCGCTATGCCAATTTTTTTCTTCATTATTTCCAAGAATTGTGTTGATAAGTATTATACATTTTTTCAAATGAGCAGATTGATTCAATTAAATTCAAATAATTCAGAAAGAAACGATAAGCACAAAATATAATTTGCTAATTCTTTGTATATTTGTTGTTGACATTGTATGGAGGAATATTTCTCTCTCCGTAACACTTATCAAAAATAGAATATCACATACAAAATTTTGATATTTTGATAGATCTCATACAAATTTTAATTACCTTATTCAATAAATATTTTGTTCATAAACTGAAATACTGCAGATAATCTTATAAGTGGTTGATTTCGTAAAGAAATGAATCGAAATAATTAGGAGAAATTAATTGAGAACTGTTTAGGTCGTTGTTTATTTATTTCATTTTTTAGTAGAATGTCTCCAGTAGGTAAGCCACATCCAAAGGACAAATTTACACCAGCCGAGGATGAGAAGCTGAGGATCTTGGTTCAGATGCTTGGTCCAGCAAACTGGAAGAAGGTCTCAGAGTTCATGGGAACAAGGAATCCAAGACAGTGCAGAGACAGATATAAAAATTATCTTGCTCCTTACCTCAATAACAACCCATGGACAAAGGACGATGACGCCAAGCTTACAGATTTAGTCAAGTCACTCGGCCGCAAATGGTCTCTTATTGCTAAAGAGTTCCCAGGACGCACAGATATCAACATAAAGAGCAGATTCGCTCTTCTTAAGAGGCAGGAAGAAAGAGAACATACAAAACATCAGTCAGAACCAGAATTCTTCTCAGATCACTTTGATATGGATCAAGAGATTATTGCTGAACCATTAGTGCAGACAACTGTCTTTGATGATGGTTTAGATGTCTTCGGTTTTGATGGATTAGATTTTGACATGTCTCTCTAAAACTAGTTGTTTGTTTGTCTATATTAGTGTCTGAATAATAAAAGTTTTCTATCTCTAAATTACTGTAATCTTTTTTTAAGGATTTGCCGTTAGAAAAAATCTTTAATTCGGATTACAGTAGTCATCAGCATAATCATTAGAACTTTATAAGCAATCAGATCTACTTGGAAACTGGTTTGGTCCATGATGATATTTTGAGGTTGATCAATCTTGAATCAAATCCTAGAGAATGAATGAGGTTATGCAATGTTCGTTATAATATTGTATTTTGAATATTCATGTTAGCACATCTTCGGTCATAATTTCAATATAGAAAATTCATTTTGCAAATAATCTCAATCGTGGGGCGTCTATGTAATATTTATCGAGAAAAACGCAAACTAAGTCAGGCCGATACATCCCGTTAACTGTATTCGAATGACTTGTTTCAACAATCTCTTTGCTGACAGGCCATAACTTTCACAATATACTGGACAGCATCATTTATACACATATTTTTATTATCCATTGATAAAACTCTATTTCAATATTTCCATTATTTTGATATCCCGATTCAAACGAAAAGGAGAATGTTTCTTATCTTATATTGGCCTAAATCATGCAATACAATGCATTAAAGATGTTATTTCTTCATTTCTATTGTATTGATCAAGAAATCTCAGAGTTCATCTCATTAGCTTTAGATAACTATGCATATATAAGAGACAAAATTAATATTATCATCATTGGTAAAGATCATAATCAAGATATCAAAATCGATATAGATAAACAATAAATCTGTCAAGCGTGAGAAGAATATGTAACAATCTTACAAGCCATCAAACCTTTTACAGCTTAAATAAGTCGTATTTTAGCTTGAATATCCAAAAGATATTAATTCATATAGTGCTCGCAAAAAGTAAAGTCCACCTGTTTCTGATGTTTACATAGGTAAAAACCCATAAGGAAAAACTTCAAAATCTTTTATGTTTGCATATCATTTACAAAGGTCTCAACATTGAGAGAAAGTGGACTTTACTTTTTGCGGCTACTATACATCCAGAAAATCGAATTCGATATTCTGGATGATACAGAACTCAAAGGAAAGACAAATCACACATTTGAAATCCATGTTAGAGATGAATGTGATGAGCCAGCAAACCAGCCATGCTAATCCGAGGCATCTAACGCACCTAGAAAGCAAGAAGACCAAAACACAGACTCGTATAACAAGTCAATGATCGAATAATTATATGAAAAGTGCACGTTTATTTTTATAAAAAGTGGCAAAAATTAAAATTCTTCAGACATCTACTTCAGAGTTTTCGGAGGAGACTCCAAATGATGTTCCTCTCATTCCTTTGGAGCCAAACCTTCAAGTCCAAAACTCAAGTTCGGATACTGTTGGCATGGCGCCAATTTCTTATCGAATTCACAGCGGAAGACCAGATGGTAATTCATTAAATAGCTCACGAGAAACAAAAACCGCAGAACCTATAGTTAAAAAGAGCCATTGTTGTCTAATAATTTAATTCCGATAATTTTACTGATCAAGTCTATACTTTGGCAAGTGAATTACAATAATTGCATGCAATAATGCAATTTAATAGCATTGTTTTAGAATCAAATCAAGCAATTCACAAAATATTATTATTTTCAATAAATAATAGCTAACACGCGATTCCAACTATCTTTACTTCAATAACAACTCGAATCAGAAGATTTTCATCTATCTTTTTCAATTATATATAGCTCCTTCAAAAAAATATATTATATTGTTAATTTATGAGAAAAACGAATCAAAATTGTCACGGAAAATAAAGCTAAGGTGAAATTTTGCTTGGAACATGTATGCAGAAATGTTATTATAGGAGAATCATACCAATTATAAAATCTTATTTCAAGGATATTAATTAAATCATTGTTGATAAAATATATGGTAGTATACATCCCAGTAACCGAAATTTTATAGATATATAGTCTAATGCATTTCTAAATTCACAATATTAAAATTGATCTCTGTGAAAAATTGATTAGAACAATGGGTTCCGAAATTCCAATGCTAAAGTTGCGTATGTGGAGTGATATAAGCCAATTTATAGTATAGCTCAAGTTTATAAAATTTTATATAAAATCGAATAAGGAATTTAATGAGGAAATAAGTCGAAATATAGACCGATTATGGTTTGGTTAACCAATAACTATGATATTTTTGATCCATTTTATATCCGATGATTGTTCAAAATTTTGAGAAGATTATTAAATCGTTTGCAATAAAATTTTGCCATCATTAAACAGATATCAAGCGAATTCACAAACAATTTTTCATTTTTGAAGAGAAAAGAAAAAGTTGAATTAATTCCTGACGTTATTGGAATTTTATATTAGTGAATATTGATGTATACATGTATCTCCGTCAAAACAACACGTAAAAAATAAAAAATAATTAACAATACGATTATTTTCATCACAATTTGCAAAATTTTTAAATTTTCGCCATTGTATTATTACCTTTATAATTTGATGTTTATTGACTTATTGTTGCGCCCGTAATTTTACTTTACATCGCTCAATAAAAGCAAAAGGAAAGCATTTTTGCATGTCATCCATATATCCCAAGCCATGACCGCATTAAAATTTTATCTGAGAAAAAAATGAATGAAACAAAAGTGACAGATTTTGGAAAAAAATGAAAAGTGTCACCCTAAAAAACTCCTTATGCAGTTCCATATAATGCTGCAAACTCATAACTGTCAGCACTAACATATAGTTTAGGATATGTAAGATGATTTTTTAATTAAATATTATTTCATTATCGATATTATGGTCGCGATATTTTGATTGTCAGTTGATAGCTTTTAAAATCGTTCATACTTATATTATATGTTCCATGACATATCAGAAGCAATACGGTATAATCAAAACTAACAAAAATATAATCTATGTAAATAACGTAAGTTGGGAATAGTCACCCCTAGAGAAGAAGCTCCTCAATGTCACATGCATCCAATGGATAATGTTTGGAGCTGATATTATAAACCAATCTTTTTATTTCAGAAAGTTTACAACATTTAAAATTATTTGGTCTCCCTCAGAATTTCATTAAATAAAGTTATCAATTTTTTCTTAAGGGATTGAATGAACATTGTGAATTTAATTGGCTGAATGGAGCAAGGAAGTCCTGCGCAAGAAAACGAACCGGACTTCTTGCGCATTTTGACCACCGAGGATAGGGAAAAATACAAACAATTACGCAATAGGTTTTGCAACTACGGTCATGATTTAAATCAGATATCAAACTTCGATGATATCATTAGTGCAATTAAAGATTTTTCTGTTAGAGGTGATGAACTTGACGGCGCTAGAGCAAATGTTTGTGGAATTTGTCAATTAAATAATGGAATCGCGGTCAATCCACAGCACTTATCATATATGATTGGTAATTCTAAGAATACTATCGACTACGCCTTCAACAAATTAAACTATCAAAACGCTCCACAGACAGCGGAGTTACTCGAAAAAATGCCTCAGCTCAGAGGAAATGTTCGCGAGCTGCGTATGTGGTCTGTAAAGAAGCTGTGTGATCAGACACCAGCACCAAAAATTAACATGTCGCGTAAGGTTATTATTCAACAGAAATCTCTTTCTCCGCTCCCGCCTCTTCAAGCTGCAGGAATTTTCAAGAACCAATGGAGCTACGAAGACTACCGTGAAGCCGAACAGAACCAAGATCAGGGCCAAGATCAAACATTCTTCGATGACCCGTTCAGCATTCCGCTAAATATGTGGAATGATGATGAAATGCCTCAATAATCCTTTTATACTTTAATCCATGAATAGTTTTTGGATTTTTTTGTTTGAAATCCGCTAAATACTAAATTGTTGTTCAAATATTTGAAAATCTGTTACAAAAATTTCGCACGCATTACATATTTCAAGAATCTTTTAGGGCTTTCTTAGAAATTGTTTATATATTTTCAAATTGTTTAAAATAAACAAATTTATATAGTATTATAATAAAATTCTATCTAGTATTAATGATTTAAACGTAAAAATGGCCGAATTCGTTATTAAAACTTATATATTTAATATTTATTCTAATAATTCAGTTAAATAGTCTGTCATTTCGAAATTATAGACTTCTGAGAATATAGGTATATAATATTTCCATCTAGAGAAGCTGGATTCCTTTTTATTTGATGTCTTATATTAAAAAATGTAAAGTCTTATGAGTGTTTTTAAACAATTTCTGGAGGAGTTATTCTACTATTTGGTTACATTGTTTGGCTCCTTTTAAAAGTTATACGAAGTTTATAAATTCTTATTCCTGGGTTTGGCAATAAAATTAATAAGCACAATTCTTTTAAAATTAGGTAATTGATGTAGGGATCTCGTTTGGCGCTGAAAGAGACGTTTTTCTCGTTAAAAATTAGATTATTTTCGTTATATTATCAGATAAAACATCACATCTTTATCTTTATGTCATATACAAAAGATATCAAGATATAAAACTGAACAAAAATTTAATCCTGCAAACCACCCATAATCGCTTTACCAATTGGGTGTTCTGTGACGAGAACGCGGAGATCTAAGGCAGCCTTCTTGCATTTCTCGCACGAATCCTTGTTTGCGATGTTATTAATGACTTCTGGCATATTCGGGTCTGTAGCAATCATTTGCTTGCCATCCTTAGGAACAGCGAGGAGGCAGAGCAGAGACAAAGCAGAGAGACGGACTGTTTCGTCTTCCGCTGTTAAATAAGGCTGAATTGCAGGAAGAATTTCTGCATTCAATAAAGCGAGCTTTCCGCGATGGCTTGGATCCATAGCGATGTTTGCCGACAAAATGAAGGCTGATTCACGTAATTTTTGTGATGAAAATGATCTGACTAAAGCAAGAAGGAAATCGCTGTTATCAATGAGTGGAACACGGATATTCTGCTTGTTTGTGAGGCGCGAAAGTAATCTGAAGCCTTCAAGAAGGAAATCTGAATCGCAGTCACGAGCAGCGACAGCAGCAACGAGCTGTGATGGGACAGAGCCGGACTGGAACGGGACTTCTGGGCCTACGAACTCAGCAACGTTGCGGAGAAGCCTTGCTGCTTCTGTTCTGATTGGTTTCTCTATATCTGGATGAACTAATTCGACAATTCTTGGAACATCTTCGAGTAATTTAGCGGCGAGGTCTTTTGTATTGACTAAAGCGTTAAAAACGACGAGCGCGTTGAGAAGCAAACCGTTTGGCGATTGCATTAAGAATGGACGCAAAATATCGAAAATTCCCATCATGTCTGCCTCATGCTGTCTTCCTGGTATGACTTCTGTTAAAAGATTAAGAGCTTTGATTTTGCTTGCTTTTGGTGCTTGAGGATTTGAGAGAATTTCGAGCATGTGGCTGATTTCACGATGCCTGAGACCCAATGTTGGTGCAAATGGATCCCACGGCTTTTGCTCAGGAGCAGAATTTCCTTGTTCCATTGTTATGGAATAATAATAACGTGCACACTTTACAATTTACATGGCAAAACTCAATTTATTGTCAAAGCATTTTACATGACGAAATTGAATTTATTGGCAAATTTATATTTCTTTATTATTGACTTGATTTTTCAACGAGAATTGCGCGATAGATGTCGACAAATTCGTTGCTTCTGGCCACCTGATAGTGATTTGATGTCGACAACTGTGTTGTAGTTGTCTGGGAACTTCATGTTGAAATCGTGTGCGTTTCCGATCTTCGCTGCATCGGCAACTTCTCTGTCACTTGCATCGATCTTCGCATATCTGATGTTGTCTTTGATGCTCATCGAGAACAAGACAGGAGACTGTGGGATGATTGATACATGTTTCCTCAGTGCATCTGGACTCAGATTTGTGATGTTGACATCATCAACCAAGATTTGTCCGCTTTCGATTTCATAGAACCTCTGGAGGAGCTGCAATGTTGTCTACTTTCCGCATCCTAACTCACCAATGAGGGCAACTGTCTCACCTGGATTGACAACGAATGACAAATCTTTCACAGCATAATGGTCGACACCTTTGTATTTGAAGCAGGCATTCTTCAACTCGATTTTTCCTACAACAGTTTCCTTGAATTCTCCTCAATTTCTCTGATCAACATCTATTGACTCTTCTAAAATATAGAGAACTCTATCGGCTGAAACTGCAGCTTTGTTGAAGTTATCAGTCATCTAGAAAGCTTTTTGGACACCCATTGTTGCGAAAATTAACGAAGGAACTAAAACCATCAAATCAACGTTTGCGACACCCCAAAAAGGTTTTCTGACAATCATCCGACAAGCATGAAGTGAGCAATAGCTGTAATCAAGCCATCTTTTGTTCCGATAATGATGGAAGTCTTATTATAAACAGCATTGATCTGGTTGATGCTGACTTGATACTTTTCTGCTTCGAGGATTTCATTATCGAAAGACTTGACTTGCTCTGCCCTTGTTTCTGCATCGCTGACACTCTGATCGAAGTTGTGCCAAAGTCTTCCAACGAAAAACTCGTCTAAATAGTAAACCAAAATGCAGCACAAGCAATGAGTGTTACTCTCCAACTGTAGATGAAAGCAAATAAAGCGGCAATTGACTGTATTATATTCTGAAAAACGAGCATGAATTTCGAAATATACTTCATTGAGAACTGCGCAGTTTGATGTGAAATTTTTCAGTAATGTACCTGTTCAAAGACATTAATATTCATCAATAATGTGTTCAGTCATGTTTTTTAGTGTATAACATGTGCATCCTTTATGATTATCATACCATGGTGTTTTTCCATAGAAAGCGCGCGTAATGACGATAACCGTGACCGCGATTGCTGAAGGTCTCACATCTATGAAATTGGAACATGTCATATAGACCTTCATGATATGTATAGTGAAAAGTATCTATTCTTGGGTCTGTCCACTGAATTTTCATATTGAGATGATGAAAAAGTTAGGAATTGAGGATGCAAAATCATAGATTACTATGCGAGTTGTATTTCATTTTTATGTAATTCTTTTTTTTGTGAAAATATTCTAATCACAGTTTCGACTTGTATTGATATAGTATCTTTCATTTTGGAAGCTATAAATAATGTACCACATCCAAAAACATGTATATTATCTAAATTTATGTTAATATCTCTATTTAAAAGACTGAAATATCAAAAATTCTGTAAAAAGTAATTTTGGCAGTTCATACCTATATAAATAAACTTTATACAAATAAACAATATATTACTGATGGTTCTGGAAATAAGGATTAAGCCTGATTGGGACAAATATCAACACTAAAAATAAATCAACAATAAGAGCATATTTGTAGTTGCAAATTGGACCATCCAGTAGGAAAGATTTAAGATTATATAATAATATGCAGAGAATAGTAACATGATGTACAATTTCTTGTGAGCTGAAATATTGGAACATAAGAAGTATAATAAAGCACAAAACAAATGTTTTCAGTGTATTTGTAACTTCCGATGCCGTTTCTTCATTATAAAAATGATGAATACTTCTGTATCCATCAGTAATAACACCAGCAGGCTGCATTAAAAGTGTTGATCCATTCTTATAGGCGATGCCTGATAGCGATGTACTGTTTAAAATCAAGATTTTGTATCGAATATCTCCAATGTTGCAGTTTTCGACTAAAGACCGTTCGTAAGGGTCCAGATGGTTGTCATTACCGTTGTATATTTCTTTGTAAAGCGTCGAAAGTCCGAAAAAATAATTATTCAACATAAAATATGAAAATATCGATTTTCGCTCTTTGAATGGTTTCTTGGTGTGATTTAGTGGCTTAACAAGTCTGTAGTAATATTTTTGGAGGTAAACACTAGGTTCGAAGTCTGGAATTTTCGCCAATCCTTCTTTCACGCCCACTTCTGCGTAATTCGTATATGGATCGAATGGTATCATGCCTTTTATCGTGTAATTGTTCTCGATTGTTATTGGCTCGCAAACTGAGTATTCGCGCGTTAAAGGATACGAAATTATCCATTTTTTCTTCAAATATGGACGAATATTAAGGAGACCATCTGTTTGGGAGCCAGATGCTTGACAAGACTCGAAAATTGTATAAATGCAAGCAGCTGGAATCGACAAATCGTATATTTTGGATGTTATTGTACTGTAATTGACGTTTTCTGAATAAAAATGTACGAATTTCTTATTTGTTTTGTTTCGATAAAAATTAAATTCTGTAACTTGACTCTTCCACGGTAAATGGGACGTAGCTAGTCGTTTAATTTTGTATTCTACGAAAGGTAAGCAAATAATAATGATATAAATTATAGTACGCGCGCCTTGTCTATCAGCCATCATAAAAAATGATTAATAATCTTGTTGAATTGAACTTGATTTGAAATCCACAGATAAGTAGATTAATGAAAAAGTTAGAATTACAATTCAAAATCATTATTTTGAAGAAAATAAGATCAAATTTTCGTTGTATAATTGAGTTATGAGATTAATTGTATTATAAACATATTGGAATTCATTTAAATAGACAATCTCAATATTTACATTTCGTAAATAACCACTTATTTTTTCGAATTTTTGCAAATTTTGAAAAAAATCATATATTTTGTTGATTTATTTGCTATTGACTTTTTTGAAAATCATCAATTTTTGAGTTTAAAGGACCAGAAATTACGGGATTCTTGGCATGCCATGATAGAAAGCTGATGTTATAGGCCACGAAAAACGTATTATTTCAAAGATATAATTTTTACTCTATATTCAAACAAACAAACTTAGTTTCCTTCTGTAGCCAAATGGACTTCAGCTGGAGAGAAGAAGCCAAAAGTCTCATAAAATGTAAGAACTTGTAAAACAAGGAGAAGCGGCGTTAATATAATAAGAGGAGTAGCAACGAGAGAGAATAAAGATGTTGTAGCAATAGAAGAAAACGTCGAACCTGATAAAGCAGCAGCTGCGCTCCAAATAAATACTGTAACTGTTGGAATTTCTTGGTCTTCTATCACCAAAAATATAGCGAATCCGAAGAGCCAATTCAAAACGAATCCGAAGGCGAAGTAAATTAAAGATAAAACAATATCTTTGTGAACAAGAGCCTGAGCGACAGAAAGAGGCGATGAAAGGATGATATCATATACTATACAGACTAATATTAGCTTAAATGATATAATATCTTTCAATGAAATTATATCTGCTAAAATAAGTTCATGGCCTCTTCTTTTAATCGAACACATTACGATATATAGAACCATCATGTTGAGTAGTGAGTGAAGGATTCGCATTGGAACGCTTGCAGTAATTTGTACTAAAACGAGAAAATTATTTTTTGGAACATCTTTATCAATGCTCCATTTTGCGTACAAAAGTGCTGAATTGCCAAGTGTTTGAAGTGCTAAATAACCAAAAAGGAGAATAGAGAAAGCAAACTTGTTTTTCGAAACAATTTGAATCGCTCTAGACAGTTTTTGCCCGAATGGCTTAGCTGAGGAGATTCCATACCTGCCACGCTTCCAGTCCGTCATGAACTGGATCGACTCAGAAAGAGAGCCTGAAGAGATTTGACTGCTTCGAGTTTCTTTCATGAAAATGCAATGACACGTAAAATCAATTTCTGACATGTAAAATATTTCACAATGCAACAAAAACTCAATATTTTCCTATGAAAACATATATTTTTTGGTTAACCAATAGAATTCCAGTACACAATAGAATTAATGGTTTGAATTTTGAAACTATATTTTAACGTTTCAATATGATGAAAATTATATTGTTATATTTTGAAAATGTAACAAAAGCATGGATGTATTTTTAATAATTAACGTATTTACAGATTTTTATTCAAGTGTTTTTTTAAACAATTATTCGGCTTGTTCTTCATTATTGTTTTCTGGCTCTTCAGGAGCTGTATTATCAACAGGAACAATACGGTACTGAGATGGGATGTCATCTTCGTTGAGAACTTTATTGCTGAAATATGCGCGTCTAATTCTGCAATTTGCATATATCGTAATCCTAAGAGTCTCAAGATAATTAGTTCCATATGCGCTTCTCACAAAATCTGATATATCAAAAGTAACGTTGTTCCATCCTGGAACTAATTTCATTGGGATTTTTGTCGTAGTTTGCTGGACGTGAGCTTTCATATCTGTGTTTGAAATTCTGAATAAACGTTTCGTTTTTGTGTCATCTAAGACGAGAACATCTATGTAGAAAAACTTTTGAAGATATTTTGTAACAAGCGATAATATTGGTAGATTTATGCCGAGTTTATCATTTTGCTCACGAGGCATCGTTATGAAGTTTCTTTGGGCGTTAGCACCGGATATCTCGAGAACTTGTGTTCGAATTTCTGGATCTGTTAAACGCTTGATATATCCGTTCTCTACGTTAACATCCCAGTCAGCCAGTGGCTTTGGTCCAATAGATGAGAGAATGTTCTTATATTCAACTTCAGTAGTAGAATCCATCTCCAACCTATTAACGGATCAAAAAGTGTCAATAAAAATAATATAACCTTATTTGGATATTTTTAGTTTTAGTTTTGTTTCTTTTTGTATTCATCTTATATCCTCCTTCAGTAATCAATGCATCCAAAAAGTCCAAAGAAAGACATTAATATTTCATCACAAATGATATATTTTGTATGTAGAACGTTGTTAGTATGTATTTGGTATAAGCTACTCCAGAATATCAAAATTTGAAAAATTTCTATGATAATATCGCACATAATAATTATTTAATAAAGTATATGAATAAACAGAATTAGGAAAGATCACTAAGAATCCTTTTCTCTTCTTCAGTGAATTCTGAAATAATGTATTCAGATATGATGTTGCTATTATTTTTAATTACTGAATGAAGAACATTGCTCCAGTACTTGTCTGCATTAAACGTATAATTGATTGGCTTTTCTTCCTTTGGCGATATCTTTTTCTTCTTTTGGGTTTTGCTTTTACTGAAATCGCCTAGTTTAGGCTGTCTAGTCTTCATTAAAATTTGAAAAATTGACACGAAAATTTTCCATTAAAATAAAAGTGACAAAAATGGATTTTTTTTCCATGACGAGACAACGTAATTTTATTCTCTAATTTCTAATCAATATCACCAGGAAGGCACAGATACTGAACATAAATCAAATATGCAGTTGTATTTCGAAGTAATTTTATAATAAAATCAATAAAAGTACCACGGGGGTATTATATGACATTTTTTTCCATTTCATTAAATTTTCCAACAAATTCAAACAACCACTTTTTTTAAAATTTATTTTTCTAAAAAAAAAGTATCACAGAATATATGCAAAATAATCAAATATTTGTTTTAAATGAAAAATAATCGTATGTCATATTTTTTTTTTGCACCTACTTGATTGACTCTTGAGACTTTCAGAGCAGAAATATCAAGAATTCGCAGGGATTTTTCAACAAACAAATATGTGAGAAATGAGCTTCTATCATTAGCGTCACAACTACAGATTTCTTTTGACTAAAGATGAACAGGAAGCTATCCTTAAGTATAAAAATGGCCTTAAAATGGATTGGGAACGTTTAAAAAAGACACTTGAAGGCTTCGACTATGAGAATTGCAAAGCTTATTAATACTTTAAAACAAAGATACCTCAAATGCCTGATTTGGCCATGTTAACAGTTATTGTTAAAAAAATGGAAGAATTCTATCAAGAAAATCCAAATAATCCAAATTTATGAAGCCAAATTAAGCATGTTAGTTCACTAGGCCATGATGATTCTTGCTGTGATTTAAGCCTCTCCATGTGGCACGATTTTTCAACTTCTTGCCACATGACAAGAAAAAAAAAAAAAAAAAAAAAAATCCGGAGATAATAGAGAGTATTTGACAGCTTTGATTTGAGCTTCATTAGGAGGTCATCATGAAGTTGTCAAATTCCTTCTCACAGAACCTGGAATAGATGTCAATGGAATTGACGTTGACCAAAATTGCAATAATTAATTCATAAAGTTATCATTCCATGGGAAATTCAAACCTTCATTTCCCTCCAGAAAATCGTTAGATAGATATTATTTATA